>CABPRJ010002413.1:348765-399812 GCA_902439185.1 Cinara cedri
AAAAAAAAAAAAAAAAAAAAAAAAAGGACAGTTGTTTACGTATACGTAATATACGCGCGTGTGTGTGTGCGTGTGTGTGTGCGTACGTACGTATTGTACAATAATATAGAGTGATAATAACGCGCGGACATGTATTACGTTCTTTTGTGCGGCGGTTCGTTTCTTTTTTACGCACACACGCACGTAAACGCAGAGGAAAAAAAAAAAAAAGGAAAAAACCTTTCATTTCGAAACCGAGTACCGCGCGCGGCACTCGCACACACACACACACGCGCGCGCACGCACAACAAAACAACAACAACAACAACAATAATAAACGAATCGGTTCCACATCGTTTTCGGCGGATTCCGGTCTCACGCAACATCGAATCGTACTCGGGGGCCCGGGCCCGGCTATTATTTCTCTTAATTTTTCGAACACTAGCGCTCAACCCACCTCACCCCTCCCCGCTCCGACCACGGTTTCGACTGTGCCGTATGAGCGGCGGCGGCGTCGTCGTCGGTCGCTTTGACACGCGGCGCGGGGCATTATGCGCGCAACATAATAGAATTGGCGAACGAGAGACGGAGACGGACGGACAGACACCGGTGCGCACAGCAACGAAACGGACGCGAGTATAACAATAATAATAAAAATAATAATAATAATGAAACCAGAGATCGGCGACGTCCAGATATGAGATTTTTATCGAAAATTCGAATCGTTTTTGTAGACGGTGCCCGCGCATCGGGATATAATAATAATACGAGAGACGAGAGAATCTCCCCCCCCCGCCTTTTTTTTTTTTTCGCGGTACAATAAAATTCTTTACGCCTGTTGACCGGAGACGTAATTCAAGTAGCCGACAGATGGACTCCCGGTTTTTTTCCGCCGCCGCTCCAGCTACACACCGCACCGACGATCTCCACTGCACCGGGTTTATGCGGGACTATTGTACCGCGGCCGCACCTCGTTGCGGATGTCCGAGAGACGAGCGCGTACATAATGCTGCTAATACGGGGAGCGGCACCGTCGTCGTCGTCGGAAAGGGGTTTTTATTGAGAAAAAAAAAAGCCGCATCAAAATAATAATTCCTCGACGTCGCTTTGCCGCTGCGTGTGGTATAACGATACCCGATAGACGCGCGCCGAATTCTATTAGCGTGTGCGTCGCCGCGAACAATATGGAAATCCGGCGAGTTCGCTCTTTAGAAAAAAAATCCTAATATCCATAACAGCCTTTGTGAAAAAAATTAATTTCTATTATCTGTTTCGAGGAGCGATTGAATCGAAACGGTTCCCCCCTCCCCCCTCGGTTATATTCTACGAAAATCGTCACGCGAGTATCGAAGAAAAAATGTTCGTTAGACGGTGTTCACACGGGGAGTCGGAGCAAAAATTACTAACCGCCGAAACGAAAGTTCCGAGACGCGTACGCGGACTTGTCCGAAATTAAAATGGGAAACACGAGAGACGAAAAACCGCTAAACTATAACGAACGACTGTGCGACTAATTCGGTATCACAATGGTCCTAACGGTAAAACGATTGACCGTGTTTGACGGGCTAACGGGTTCCTTTTTGTGGAAATTAGGAACCCTACAAAAAAGCGACCCGGGGGAAAATGGTTGGATAGGATACGTAGGTACCTAAAGACCTAAAAACGACAGACATATTTCGCACTATGGGCCACTGTTGTTGGTGAGAAGTTAGGAAGGTATAGGATATATAGAGGGGAAATTGATCTACATCTGTACGCAACGATTACTCATTGTAAAGGAAAAACGATTCTGAGCGGAGTTCGGTTAAACATGTTTTAAAAGGCCGTAATATTTACGATTTTCGTCAAAATTTGATATAAAAATTCTTAAAAAAAATCACTACGAACATTTTTCACTGAATTATAACAAAAAAACAAAATTGAAAACAATAAAAACATTTCCTTTAAGAAAATATACTACACTTGAAAATTGAAGTAAGATTTCTGGTAGACATTTTGGTACACAGTATAAAAAAATAAAAAAAATAAATACCATTGTAAAACCAATACATTCCTCGCTTCGTTCAGAATCTAAAAACGTTCATACAGGGCGTCGTTTTGTTTCTATACCTACCTATCTATATATGTTTGTATGATAACATAATAACCCGGATTCCATCACCCCTTAAGTAGGTAAAAATATAATCTATTATTTTTCTAACACTGCACCTTTTCACGTGTCAATACTTCATTATATTGTTCAATATTATAGGAACATACCCTTTTCTCAACATTGCTGCACACTATCTATAGGTACACAATATTTTCGTGTATTATATTTTTTAAAACCGAAACCACGCCCGCCACTTCCTTTCATACGAACCAATCTCCGTTACACCCTGTATATTACAGGTATACTATTGTTGTTTCGGTTTGAAAACATCTTATCTTTTATATCTTCTACAATATTGTGTACGTATTATATTATATTGTATTCTCTACCAATACCCGCAACACAAATGTAAGTTTTGATCCATTCATAACCTTTTTTTTTTTTTTTTTATAATGTAATTTATCGGTTTTTAAATGCAATTTTTACGAGCAATATTACGCGATATCGCGCGGTTTAGTCGAGACGAATCGAGTAAGTTTAACTTTTGTCGGACTGTTCAGAACATTCTCGAAGTCGTCAAATAGATTAAAATGTACAGTATCAATGTGAAATGTATAATACCAATGTATTGTACCAAATATATAGTTTTCTATAAAATACATGTTGTACACGTCCATTTTATAAGTCCAAAAATATACTCAAGAACGATGCATAGATTACATCGCGTTTATTAATGGTTGTAGTTTGTAAAATGCCTGCGGTTTTTGTATATAACCCCTCAAGCAAATCGGGCAATCTGACTCACGATAGAGAATTCCATTGAAAACATTAAGTTCGACCGCATATGTACTGTAAACCAAAGAGCAATAAAGGACTTTTGGGAAACTGCAGCAGTGTGTCCAAATAGACCTAATAGTGTAGTTTGTTTCGAAACTTCTTTTTTTTTTTTCTTTTTTTTTTCATTGCGTTTCTTGTGTATAATACCACAGTGGTAAATTATATTCTACAATAAAACCAAGACCGGATTAAGGGTCCGGTGGACCCTTAATTCGTGACCAAACTCGAAAAACTTCAAAATGTGGTCTCTTTAATCTTTATACACGTTTTATGCAAATGTTTGTACTACAAAAATATTTAACTACCATTCTATACATGTATAGCTGTTCCACTCGGTGACGTTGCCCGTGCCAAGACAAATGCATTCCAACAATGAACTAAGTAACGAATTTCTATAGTAACTACCGTTCGTTCACTGCGCGTGTCCTCGCGACAACTATTACAGCCCATATACTTATTTGTTTGTTTTAAATTTTTTTTTTTTCATTCGAATCACCAAGGTGACCCATCAACAATAAAAAAATTAAATTATCGTACCGACAATACCAATAATACTGTGTGAGGCCTATAGGCGCAAATATTTGGCGGGGGTGAGGCTGAATCGGGGGGCTACAGCAATTCAAGGGGGTGATAATGTGGCTTATATCTTGCCGTTCCCTTATTTGCGCCTATGGTGAGACCCCTATAGGAAAGATTTTTGAGGGAAAACTTATCTTATTAGTTATTCCCGGTCTAGAACTGTAATGATGCAACGTTTCAACTCAATCCGTCCAGTTATTTTTGCGTGAATATGTAACAAACATCCGAACAGACCTTGACATTTATGATTACTGTGAGTTATTCTGTGGACGTACCATGACCATCGCGGATTTATTTGTACGTTTTTTTTTTATGATACACAATTCTGTAGTACATTATTTTGATATATCTCATAAGGTTTAGTAGGCGTAACCAATGTGAACGCCCAAAAATATTTTTTTTACGACTTGATTTTGATACTGAAAACCTTATTAAACTCCGTTGTGCAATTTATAAGAACTATAAGCGCACAAACCGACGTTAATAGAGACTCCGTTTCACGCTATTTATGTATATTGTGTTACGGCAAATTTTGAAAATGGGATGATGTCGAATTTCCGTTAAATAGAACCGATTTTGTCGGTGAAATTATTTTTAACAATAGAGCGAATTAATTTGATTTACTATTGAACTTAAAGGTTAGCATATGATCTGTGTTTGAGCGTCTTCTCGATAATTTATATTCAAACGGAGACACGAATGTGTCATGGAATGTGAATTATTAAAAGCTTGAGTATAATAATTCACTTGTAATTCTGGCGAAAACCCGTCGTCGGCTGTCTTACAAAGCACAACATGTAATATTGTGTAATAGCGTTACGTTCAAAAATAATATTCGATTTTACATTCCGGGTGGAGCGATGAAGCTTATGGTTTAACAATGATGTGGTAATTTTTTTACTTTTTCATTAAGGAAATCTGACCGGAGAGGCACTTTGGGGAGATAATTTTTTGATTTTCCCGGGAATTTTCCCAATAGATGGGTGAAACCGGGAAAAACGTAGGAAAAACAGGAGAATAATAGGTACAATAGTAAATAAATTGTAATAAAGAAAATATACAACGCCTACGTATTAATTAGTTTACCATAATATGACATATATATATAACCGACAAATGAAAACTATCAACTGAACTCCGCTCAGAATCGTTTTTTTTTTTCGTTAGCGACGGTTTATCGTTGATTACATGCGGATATTATACATTAAATTTCGCCTCTACTACCTTTCCGACAGTATGTCCGTCTTTTTCGTAACACTGTTGTTCCAATCACGTTTTCGATGATATCAATTTCGGAACGTCTGTTTAATATTCATAATAACAAAATGTTTTATACCCCGCAAGCGCTGGACGGGCCCGATAATTTGGGCGGTTCGCGAGTTCCGCCCAGCTCTCCGACCCGTCCGTCCCGGTCTGTGACGAATTCCCCGCGTCCGTCGGGCCGTCCGCGTCCCGGATACCCGTCCGTTTAGGTTCCGAGCGGGGCGGTGCACGCGTCGGTTTCACAATGACGTTTTCGTTTGGTTTTCACTCCGCGCCGCGTACGAAATTTCCGGGAAATTCCCGTTTCCGGACCGCCGGCCACTGCGCCCCATGTACGCGGGTATAGGTCGTCTACGGGGACCGCCGGGACCGCCGCACCCGTCGCAAACCGGACCCGGTCGCCGTGACCGGCGGGATGCCGGTCTCCGAACACGCGGACTGTATTCCGTCCGTTTTCGGGCCGCGCGCGTATGCGTCCCGCACGATGTGAATTACCGCGTATCGTTCTCATTCCGCGCGCCCGCCGCCGGCGTCCTCGTGTCGTTACCGCGGGCCGTCAATGCGTTTAGGCGCGTCGCGGTCGACAAACGCGCTCGATAATATGCGGGCACCATAGCGTCCCCGGGTTACGGCGTTCGTACGCGGGCACGCAACGGGGGAAGCGAACTGTCGAAAATCTTGCGCGTCGATTTTTCTCAACGGTTTAACACGACTACCGGAATAAAAAGAACAGGAAAAAAAAAAAAAAACAACCGCCCGTGTTAAACCACGCGGTTAATTCGGCACGAAAACGACACGTCGTCGGTCGGCGGCGGCGGCGGCGTCGGCGTCGGAGGCGCCTGGGTGTATCGTATTTTACAACCCGGCGTGTAGACCGTCGCGGTCTTTACTAACGACGTATTAACGTATTTAAAATTTACAGGAGAAGAAAAAAAAAAAAAAAATACCGAATATTCTTGTTACGAAAAATAATCGTTTTTAATCCGATACGAGATCAGAGAATGTTGTGTAAACGGTGTTTTTTTTTTTTCTTACAACAAACGCACACGCACGTACAAGATATACGTGTAGGTATATATTATAATACGTCGTCGTCGTGTTCGTACGCCGCGCGCATAAATTCGTGTTTTAATAGAAAAACACGTTTTACCGTGTTTTCCCCGATAAATCATCTACCTAATATTCGGATGATGGAGTATTTTCGGTGGGCCATTAAATTCCATTAAAACCGCATTTATACATTACAATACGGTATACCTATTATCCGGTATACGTTAGACGTGGGAAGAACTAACAGCTCGGCGACGGCGTGGCGGATATTTCTCATTTTTTTTTTTTTTTTTTTTAACGATACTCCCGGCTTATAACATGACGAAAACACATAATAGTGGGAAGTATGTAGGGTAGGACGTAATACCTATATATTGTAGACTAGATTTCGTAATTTAATTTAAAACCCGAATGCGATAGTAAATCATTTCCCGTTAAAATTCACTATAAGAAAAAAAAAAAAAAAACGTTTTACGTCATTGGAACTAGAAAATAATTTATGAATTTCAGTGTGTAAATTTGTCGTTTTGAGAAAAACCAATTTCAAATTTCAAATACTATCAGGACGTATATCGACAATCGCACGTTATTTTTTTTCATTTTATGTACTTTAAAAAAAATAATAATAATAATAGCGTACAACGCAATATTAGGACATCTCCCGTGATTTACGTTATGGCTGTCTGTAAATGAAAATGTTTGTTATTCTACTGATACTAATATGTCAAAAGTGCGCAATGAAAGTTGTGACTGATTTGTTCTAAATCTGGGGTTTATTTCTTGGTCGATTCTCGGATGTTACCTAGAGCGGCCCTTCGGTCCCTCATTACCCCTCGGTCTTTTTAGATGGCGTGGGCCTTTTCGTGGCAATGGATACAAGTGGTGCCGTGGATTTATCCCAGCGCGAAGCCAACATCGAGACTACGGGATCGCCTCTCCGCGTGGCCGTCCGGGGTCTTCTTGCGTTCCTACCGTTGGGTCACAGCGTCGGATGCTCTCGGGCGGCCCACGTACCTCCGGCAACGGAGATTGTGTTATCACGCGCGTGCCTCCGGTACGGACTGAACATTCGCTTCGTAGGCGGCCGGGTGTCGGGATGTGTTCAAAATTTTACGAAAAGTATTTCGGGTGATGTCCGAAGCCCCGGCGTCGACCCATTCTCGGCGCCGAACGGAGACCCGGGTGTCGGCCGCGGTCAGTGTCTTGCGGTCGGATTCGGACGGGCTTATGAGTTTCGTCGGGTAGCGGCTGAAATAGCCGGGGGGCGACCCACCGGACAGCGACTGAACCCGTAAACGGGCGGCAAGTGAATTGGTTAGCGGTCGGTGTAACCGCGTGCCGATGCGGTTGTCGCGCATCCGGAGCTAGCCCTGATCCCACCGGGCGTTTTGAACAGCGGCCCTCGGCTAATATGAGGTACCCGGTTGTACCGTGCTTTAGGATTAACAATCGGGTCCTCTGTCTTGTTCTAATGGTGTGACGAGTCGCACACCATATAGAGTCGCAAGCCCAGCAATATTGCTAAAATTCAGTGAAAAGCGGTCGGCGGTTACCGATCTGTGTGCCGGACGGATTTCTCCGCGGTTGGTTAGTTTGAGCTCGTGGGCAAACATACGAATCCGGGATTGCGTGTTTCATAGAGAAGCGATGCGAACGAATGTCCGGCGCGAGAATGAAAATAAAAAAAAAAATAAAATTTAAAAGATGCACGGAATTATTCAATTTAAATGTATTCACTACCTGCACCGGTGACAAAACACGATCCTGAACAATGCCCTGTAATAAGTATTGTAGTTTTTACGATTTTCGTCAATATTTCGACTTGAAACGCTAACGAACTGATGAAAACTCCTCGGAAAATCAAAAAATGACCTCTTCAACGCACCAACTAGATCCGAAATGCAACAGACAAGGTTTCTTGTCATTTTTCGTATGTTTGTATGGTGTAGCAGAGTTTGAAATTCTAAACCGCCACCCACCGAGAAAAATTTCACCCGTATAAATGTATACTTTCCAACACCTACAACCTACACTACCTTGAGTGTTTATACCCGTTCCAACCGCGACTATCCTAAATCCCAATTATCGGGGGACACCCACCCGCTCAAAACATGATGTTTTTGACAGTTTGGGCGCCACTGGATTGGCGCCGAGTTATCAAACAGAAATGTACGCTTGCTGTACAAATACAATGGTCAAGATCATATTAACTGCCGAAACATTTCTCGAACGATTAAAAAGAGGTTATTTAATATTTATTGTATCGAGAGTGGTACTGTATTTTTATTACTTTTTTTTTTCTCATCTGGTCCCCCTCGGAACAAATAAATAGAAATACAATAATAATACGCGTAAGTAATGCGTAGAAGTTCGGCTAATGAAATTAATTAATATGAATTTAAACGCGCACGAATATGACCGACGACGGTCGACAGAATAAAAAAAAAACTATACGGACAACCGTCGGTCGACAATGCTTCAATATAGTATATTAACAAAAAAAAAAAAAAAAAAAAAAAAAAAAAAAAATAATAAAAAAAATCTCTTTAGACGATGCCGGCGCATAGATTCAACTGATTTAAGTAACATATGCGGCGGTGGCCGGTGGCTCCTGTTATAATATATTATACACAATAACCGGACGCGGTGAATTAATAAACGCATTCAATTATAACTGATTAATGTACGCGATAACGATAGTAAAAAAAAAAAAAAAATAATAATAAAAAATAATAATAATAATAATAATAATAGTAATAAAAAATCCTTCCGAACCGCGAAGATATATCAAGTGGTCTCGAGAACATAATAATAATCGTTCCGAGAGGATATTCAATTAGTTCTGTACGATTGGAATAATACTATTACAACGTGCAAACGGGTTTGTCGTTTAAATATTATTTCGATTTCCGTTCGAAAATCAAGGGCGAAAACGCAAGACGCTCTCGAACGCTCGGTCGGTTTTTTTTTTTTTTACAGTACGACTGTGTGAAACGTTCGTAATACTTCGCAATACGTGTACCATGCAAATAGTTAATATTTGAAATAAACGAACGACTGTGACGCATTTTTTTGATACACCTATCGCACGCTCGTATACACTACGGTCCGGTGCCGCGGCGTAGGGTGTACGGCCACGGCGGTATGCCTTTCGATCGTTTCGTTTACAACCACCGATTAAAACTGATACTATTGCAATAACGATCAAACACGTTCAAACGGAAGGCGATAGTTGGCCCGAAAGTATTTTGTCGGAAATACGTTTCCGACAATGTACGTTACCGAAAAGAATACGGTTCCGACAAAATAGTTTCCAATATTTTACGCGCCCCCCGTTCAAATTACCGATGATGTTCACCGAACAATAACCGGGGTCGCGAAATGTTTTAAACAAGTACCCCCGCATGTTCGAAATGTAAAAAAACTAAATCAAAACCACTAATATTATATTACGTTCTGGAGCAGGCGCGTATCGAGAACCGAAAGGGGGCTGATCATAATGGATCATAAATAATAACATTTATCACAGCGTATAATATTAGGTACCAATAAACGTCTATAAGGTGGGGCTTAAAATCAATAAAATGTAATTTAAGCCTATCGCGGCGCCTTTCATGGACCATGGGAAAAATGTTTAGATTTTCTTAAAATTTCGGGAGAGGCAGGGGCTGCATCTCACTCGGCTCCCTTCTCAGCCACTGTTCTGAAGGGTATAGATACGTATATAGTTATTATTCGTTCTGAAAATATAAATGTAAATTAACAGTTCCTATTACTTTCGAATAATGAAGTAACATTTTTTTCAATTGTTATTTTATTCTTGAACGGTCATGATAAATTCATTTTTATAATTAACTTAGCGTTAATGGTATCATGAGATGCTACGAGTTCTTTGTGCTTGTCCACGGTGTGGAATCCTGAACTCTGATTGATGTCACCACCAAGAAACCAGAAGCGGAGCATTTGAGTTATGATTATATATTTATATAGAAGAATGCCGAAGATGCCGCTCGGATTACAAGCGTTGAAGTTGTCTGAAGAATGAACAAGGACACTGAGCTCATTAACACCATTCAGGTCGGAAAGCTCAAATACCTATGGCACACGATGAGAAATGAAAATAGTTATTCTATACTTTAATCCATTTTGCGATGGAAAATAGTGGCCAAGATAGGACCCGGCAAAAGAAGATCATCGTGGCTTCCGAATCTGAGGTTGTGGTTTGGGAATTGCTCATCAGCGTTGTTTCGCGTCGCAAAGAGTAAACCGCCGGAAAGACCGCCCACATTCGGGATCGGATAGGCATCCGAAGAAGAAGACTAGTATTATATTATTGATATTAACGAAAAAACAAAACCTTTTTTTAAACTTGTTCGAAACATACGCATTTGTTTACAACATACAACATGTTTGAACAAAAATGTTGGGTTTTTTTTTTTTTCGTTATTCCGCAACCCTGCTGAGAACATTGAATAATAATATTCGAACGCGCTGAATTGATCGCGTTCGCGTGTCCCGTAATACTTATGGGATTTAATAAAAACGGCGATTACCGGCAACCCAACGCTAGTACCGCGTACAAATACTAATGACGCACGACATATTCGTATTGTTCTTGTTGCATTACTCCAGTTTGACGGGAGATTTTAGCAACCGTCGGTTTCGTTCTCGGTCTCGCGCCGTTCGATATTAAAATGTTACAATTAAATTGCCTACACGATTTATACGCACAACGTTAATATTATACTCGGACGACTCCCGCGGAATGTCATACGAAATCGGGTTCAAACGAGGACAATAGTATAAAACGTTCTACGAACGTCGATTTTCACAAAAAAAAAAAATAATAATAATAATAATAATATTTTAACGACCTCTCGGACGATTTCTAACGATTCTCGAATTGTATATTTCATCAAACGGTTTTGGTAGTACCGATTCGTGTATTATACGCGGACTAAAATTTCCTCTCCCCCCCCGGTACCATGGACATTTTGTTTCGCTTACGCACGGTATCAAAACGCGCCGACGTGTTTTAATAATATCGTATTAATTTCTGCACGACAATAATACGACGTGCCGTACACACGACTAACACCCGTAACATTTGATAGCGTTTCGATTTCCACGTCATCAGACCGAATCGAAAATGATATTACTGTAGTTAAACTATAGTGTACAATGCTCGGAACTTTGTACCGTACGTATCGGGAAATTGCCGAATAAAATTAATTCGAATTTACCGGACTTATTATTATTATTTTTTTTATCCACTTTTCTACCCGGAATTTCGCTCCGGTCGTCAATCGTAGCGCTTTTTCCGAACGAAAATCTGACTGGAATGGTACTTTAGCGGGGTAATTTTTTTGATTTTCATAATAAACGGGGAAAACCGCATAGGATAGACGAGCAAATGTACGAAACGTATTGTTTTGAAATCGTAAATATTACAGCCTTTCAAAACACTATCCAACCGAACTCCGCTCAGACACGTTGTTACGCTATCAACGGTTAATCGTTTCGCGCAGAGACATACAATACGTTTTCCATTTACCACCTTCCCGGCTTCTCACCCATAACAGTGGCCGCGCCCGTGTCCATATTATCCCGGGACAGCTTTTTTTTCTCTTTCTTAACTCGTATCGGTTTTTACCAATAAAACGCACAAATAAAATGATCCGGAGATCCGAAATACCCGAACAAGTGGCGTTCGTAAATCCGCCCCGTACGGCCCGTTTAATCCGGGAGCAAATATTGTAGAGTTTTGTTGATCTTATATTATAACCCGTTCTGTTGACAACTCTTGTACGCTTGATCAGACTATTATAATATTGCATTGCAGTGCCGCGGGTTTGTTTGACTTTGATTTGCGTGCGCTTACGCGTTACGCACACGGTTCTGATAAATAATATTGACGATAAACCCGGGTTCCTACGCTCCGCCGTAGCGAGTAATATCGCGCGAGCATAAACGCGTTTACGAATCTCGGGAGTTTGTTTGCTATCAGATTTTGAGCACAGCGACAGGAATGTGTTGGTTTTACAATATACGTACACCATACAGTAAAACCGACACGTGCGCTGAATTTTATTTATGAAAAAAAAAAAAAAAAACAAAAAAACGTTCTTGTGTCTTTTATCGGCTTTTTTTGACAAGAACAGTGACAAGACAATAAATGACAAGACAGCTTTCCTGTATAGTGTTTCGGATCTAGTCGGTGTACCGAGGAGATCGGCTTTCGATTCGCACTTGTATTCTGCTTAATAACTGCGAAAAAACGGTCATTTAGAGCCGCGCGATATCACAGGTCACACTCATGGAACTCGCTGTCCTCAAACGTTTGGTGATATATTGTGCTGTTTAAATCGTGCATAATGACAGGTTTTACTCACAGCTTTTGTCCACAAATATAAGACCAGACATGATTAAAATACTTCGCGAAAAGCACTCGGAATATTTTAGAAATACATGTAAAATAAAAACAGAAACAAAAAAAAAAAACGCCGGGAGAGTCGGGAAGATCGTGAAAATAAAACAATTCTTAGCGGAGCAGTATCAATCGTTTTTTTTTTCTCGCTCTCTCACTCTTTATTTATTCTTTTATTATCAATTTTGATATTACGCTACGGCTCGCAGACGAGCTAGCAGTAGAATAGCTAAAAACGAAGAGGAATCGCAAAGGATGTCGAAACGTATATGGAATGAACACTGTCCAACGAATTAAATAAGATAATAAATACGAAAAAGACTAAAGTTGAGCGGGGTGAAAAAACGATAATATTAAGGGCATAAGAATACGTTTAAAAAATAACCAATTATATCATATTAAATTCTTTTCACACACGGCGAAGTGAATTTTTCCGGGGAAGTAAAAACTCCCAACTCCCTCCCCCCTCTTGTGTACGTCCGGATTCCCAGCAAAAACGTACTTATCCGTCTCCCACCCGAAATCCGGTCACGTCACTCGTATGCAGCGTCTCCGGACGTAAACTTTATGGCTCGCTCTGTATACCCTAACGTCGTCCGTCCCCGTGCCCCGGTCATTCCGTACACCTAAATACGTATCGTGCAGAGTGATACGGGACGACGGGGCGATTAAGGTGTCGTGTACGCGGACGAAAATCCAATTGGTTTAGATTCCGTTTCCGCTGTTTAGCCCGACCGCTGAGCAGCGCAATACTCGCAACCGCACGCACGCACGCACGTCCGCGTAAACAGATATATTGCGAGGACGAAAAAATATCGACGCGGTTCGCGTTGTAATGAAAATTGACGTGTACGCGACGGGGCGGTTGGAGTTTCGTTTTTTATTATTGTTTTGTTTTCAGCAGCAGCAGCAGCAGCAGTAACAAATCGAGGGGATCCCCGGAGGTATCGTGCGGTCGTATTAACTAAACCCTATCTGTCGCGGACGCGTATCGACCCCAAGTCTGTTGTTTTTTTTTTTTTTTTTACTAAACCGATCGTAATTAGATTGAAACACAATAGCGAATGTGCACCGCGGCGACCTTATATATCCACCGGCGGCTGCGGGGCTCGTTCGAATAATAATAAAAACAATAATATAGTCATCATCGGTTCTTTTCGCCGCTATCTACGGGTGCGTTCGACGCACGAGCGGCGTCGACAGGAAAATGCCTGCGTTCGACTACTGCGAGAGCAGTTAGTTTTTCGATCGGAGTTTGTTATTGTTTTTTTTTTTTTTTTTTTTTTTTTTTTTTTAGTTTCTGTGTGCGAAGCCAATGCGCCGGCGTGTCATTGCAGTTTTACCGTATGAATTACGACGAACGCGATTCGTTTTTCCGTCTGTAAACTGCAACTTTTCGACATGCTTTCGAGCATTTTTTTTTTTTTTTTTTGTAAAATTTCGAATCACCTACGGTCGGTGCACCAAGTCGTTTTTTGATTTCCCGAGTAATTTTCATAATTGATAGTTGACCGGGAAAAAAATACCGAGTTACGGCCAATAACGGTTTCGTTATTTTCGACTTTATCAAATTTTATTTTTCTACCGGAAATTTCCATCCGACTTTCAACAGTATAGCATCTCTCCCGTGAGAAATGTGATGACGTGTATAGTTTCGGATGACAATTCGGCAAAATCGACTTCTATTTCTGGAGCGGAAACACGTGATAGACGATTTGATGTTTCATCGATTCGCATTTTTGTATCTATAATTATGTTACTTATCTATTCTACATGTTATGCGCTCTATGCTCTTGGACGTTTATAATTCAAATTAAATAAATAAATGTGCAAGGCGATTTCTTTAATTTAATTTGACATGTGAAAATACGCATTTTCACAAATATAACAGTCGTTCCAGATAATATTTTCGACGCAAAGTCTCGTGCGAACGAATACTATTTTCATCGAGCAATGTTTTCCAAAACTGCACGCCGATATCTTTTGTAGATAAAAACGGATCCGTATGGCGACCCGCACAGTTCTAATAGAAGCGGAGCGTTTCGCTTTTCACGATTTCAACCGCCGTGGGATTATAAAACAAATTTATTCGAGGATTTCGTTTGCGATTGACGCGATAAAATAAAACGCACGGACGCAAACGGTCGAATCGTTATAAAGCAGTTATGAAATCGCGGCGCGGCGAAAAAATGGGTCGCCCGGTCGCCCGTCCCTGGTCCGTGACGTTGGCTGCAACACGATTGGGCGAATTTGTCCGGGCGTATCGACGGACACGCAGAAGTACAATAGAAAAACCCGCACGGTTGCGCATAAATAACTCTGCGACGTTTTCGATTTCGGACTGTATTGTGCGAAAAGGCATTTGTTTGCGTAGTGATAACAATTCGAAAACATCGTACGACAAATGAAAAAAAAAAAAAAAAACAAAAAAAACCGCGATTCCGTGGTCGATATTCTACAGCGGTCAGCGTGCACTACGGATGAACCGACGTCTATTGCTATCGACGGCACTGACCGTCCGGGCTCGTCCAGTCCGTTCGAGTGCGGTACCGTAACGGATACGACCGGCGCAATATTATCGCCCGCCCGCGGAGGTACGAAATCTCGGCGACGCGTAAACGTGACGACGCGCGCCGCCGTGCGACCCGCGCGACCGAAAAAAATGTTTTCGCGCTCGGCCGTGCCGTGCCGTTGACGTTTCGACGGACGTTGTGCCGCCGGCGATTTCCGGGGTCGACGACGGGCGCGCGGAAACGGGCCGGGCGCGGGCCGTTCGCCGCGCGCCCGAGACCCGCGCCCCGGCGGATGTGCGCGCGTCCGGAAGAAATAACGGGTTGTCGGCGGCGGGTTCGATTTCAATTAAACCGCACGGCCCCGCGGAACACGATGAAATACGGGGACGGTTGTTTGTCAGCGATTTCTCGTGCAGGGGTCCATTACGCGGCGGCTGCGGCGGCGGTTTGTGTGTTTTTCGCGCTAACTAGTGGCAAACAAAACGGACGCGACGTGACGCGATTGCTAACCGGATCGCGAAAATCCGCGAGCGTAACCCGGATGTCATCCGCCTCCGCGGGATCGCGCCCGCGCCGTCTGTCGCCGCGTGCAGGGGTGTCGCGGCCCGCGCGTGACCGCCGCCGTTCGACTACTTTCGTAGTTGAATTTTCGCGGGGTTTCCACACGCGCACACGCACACACGCGATCGATAATATTGATCAATATATGATATCGTCGAAAATATATTATATCGACCGTGTACTACACCGGCTGTGTCGAATGATTGATCGACGTGCCGAACGAATTGAAAATGTTTTGATCTTTATTGGCGCGGTGTCAATAATATACTGCGCGTTGGCGGCACTGGTCAATACAATATTGACAAGAGCTCTCTGGTATCATAACATCGTCGGATCAAATTATCAGACACGGATTGCATTCGAAATGTACAAACGGTCGGCACGGCTTGAAACTGTAGTCCTTGGGTTTACGTTTACTATTTGATTACGGACCGGGTAACTTGATAATAATATTATCGATCAATAACGTTAATACGTTGGCGGTCATCGTCAATGTTCGTCAATATTTTTTCAACAGATATTTGTCAACGTAGGTATATTGTATGTAGGCGTACCACCCCTAGCCTGAATTCGGGATCGATCAAAGCCGCGGTGAAAAAACACCCCTTATCCGACAACACGCACTGTAATGTTTAACTATACTTGCAGCACTTTGTCGACGAAACAATAATACTATTGTATTCGAGTTCATTTGGACTTGAGCGTGTCGCTAGTCGTGTCCAATAGTAACGGGAATATTACAATGTACCTGTCTGCAAAATTCGAAAATATCCTATGTGACTTAACGGACGGTTATCCGCGGATAAAGGAAACATAGATACACGCAGCTTATACCCGGGAAAAATGGTTCGGTCGGTGTACGTGTAACTAAAACATTTTCCATATGATTATTTGGTTATATGATTGTTTTAGGATTGCGAGTTACGGAAGGAAAGATGTTATATAAAGTAATTTAATGTACATGCATACCAAATGATGAACAATTACTAGCGGAAAACGATTCTAAGTAGAATAATATTCGTCGGATTTTTTACCCAGAAATCTGTGAAAATTGTACAAAATAATTGCCAGTTTATTTCATTTATTCAGAAAACTGCAAGGAAATTCAAAAAATAGCGTCATTAATGTGCCAATTCGATAAAAATGCTACACAAACAAAGTTCTTGTAAAGTTTTTGTTTGGAGCAAGATTTTTGGTAGACAAGATGTTTGCAGGCAAAATACACATCATAAGCCTAACCAATAACACATTCTCGCTTCGTTCATAGTCTAAAACAAAAATAGTTTTGTTCCCCTGTAAACAACGTACACCCGAGATGATTGAAAAAAAAAAAAATGCAATTTTCGTGTTTTGAGTACAAATTTCTCGTGCGTGCCATACTTTAAGGGTAGAATTTTACGTTGCGAACCACTCTGTAAACACGCTTAGAACAAACGAAAACATACCGTGACATTTTTAGTGAACTTTGACTTTTGTTGTATTGGTATATCGTTAATCGGGCATTAAAAAAAAAAAAAAACCGCATACAATAATTATTTAATAATACTTTGCACGGTACGGCGTACACAAAACAGCTACACAAAAGTGTAGTCGGTGAACTGTAATCGTACAATCCTTTTAAAATCGCATTAAAGAACGATAATATCGTCTGATCGTAAAACGGATACTTGATTTTTTTTATACCGGTCTCAATGTATGAACAATAAACATATATATATATATATTTTTTTAACTCGTGTACGAGCAGTTACTCACAGTGTGTGCATTATTGTTTAACACGAAACGTGTACTATTCCGGTGCAGTTGTCCGATAGGTCGGCTGTAACGAATAAAATAAATAATACCTTTAAAAGCCGAGTATTATTATAATACTGCGATTTCAACTTCAGAGGTTTCAATTAAGTCAATACAAGATTGTGGTTACGTTTGGTTTTTTTAAAAAATAAATCAAAAATATCGTTACCCGGTTTTAACTCGCCGAGATCAAGTCGATAAAATGTGACGATTACCTTACCAGCATCAAGAGGCGAAATCGTAGAGACGGAAGCCCGCGTCAAAAGATACGAAGTTTATTAAAATGTGCAAAGTGTATGGTGTGCCCATCTGTATTTTCAACGGACAAAGCACGCGTTAGATGTTAGATCAGACGATTAAGAATATGTAATTCACATTATACTATTTATGTATATAATAATAATTGATAAATATTTAACTTTTATATATTTAAAAAAAATCCAATACAACAGATGAGAAACTCGCAATGTTTATCAGGTACCGTCGGCTATATTCTGTAGTTATTGACACCTATCACAACTGTCGTAAACGATAATAATATCCAAGCCCGGATTAAGGGGGTAGGGGGAGGTTCAGGGAGAGCCGTGGTCCTCGGGCCAACAGACTTCCACGGCTTCAGTTTTTGCCACAGTGTATGTTCTTTATTTAGGTATGCATTTAACCATTAACTTTGTACTATGATATTTTAATGGTTTTTTTTTTTTCGTTACCCGATGATGACTCATGTTATAATTCGTGTTATTATTATTTAATAGAAACTACTAGTGATACTTTGATAAAAATAATATATTTATTTATATAAATAACACTCGTAACTTTTGAGTTGAGGTCCATTTTATGATATCTATACTATTTATTATTTTTCTTTCGTTAAACCATACTGATTAGTAGACATTTTGACGAAAAACTATTGGTCTTTCACCGAGAGTCTCGTTGAAAAGTTTTCGCCCCCGTTTAAAGGCCTAAACGTCTTAATCCGGGCTTGATAATATCCTGTACATATTGTCTTAACAATGCGTAACTATATTTGTTTGTATGAGAAACATAAACATTGATGTTGATGTTCATTGATCACATCTTTTAAAACCTAGCGCCTGTGGGTGTAGGTAGTTACGTGTCTACATCTATTGAATTCCCTTTTTACAGCCGACATCAGGAACAAACACGAGAAAACTATCAAAAATATTTGTACATTATTCCTCTGCTCCCACTCCGGACAGAGTAACGCTAGTCCAGTAGATCTCAGTACGTGGTCGTTACTAAGTGTCAGGCAAAATGATAAGAGAATTGTAGCCACAGGGTTCTGTAGAAACACCGACGCCGTAAAAAAAAAAAAATCTATACTATAATATTTTGAAAAGACTGTAATATACGTACGGCTGACGACAACGTAATACATATTGCGTTTGGTCCCTTATCAATGTTTAAAAACTACTGATCGTGTGTGTCAAAAGTCCGCGTCAACGACGGGTGTCAAATGCCCGGTTTCTGGCGAAAACCTTCGGGATGTTAACCGCGTGTCGGGTGTCCGGTGTTCGTTTCTACCGCCTAATTATTTAAGGAACGTAAAAACATGTTTTACGCGAAAACGCGATGACTTATTGGGTTATTTTCGACAAAATATTACGTCCGTCCGAACAAATCGTTTGAATAATATTATACGTATTTTTTATAGACCCACGATGATACGGATCCCCCCCCCCCACTCATAAAAGGATGATTAACAGTCAGGATCTCACGGAGTAAACTATAGCAATTTACATTAATTTGTCCGAGATTTGCATCGATTTTTTGGTACGAGTCCAATAAGTATTGCGCCAAAAGTTTATCGTGACTTTGGGTTATAGCTCATCGATTCGAGAAGAAAAGTCGTTTAAAAAAAATCGATATCTCAAATAGTTTTCGAAAAATCGACATCTTCAAACATTTTATCGACAAGAATTAATTCAAAAAATAAATGGTCAAAATTAGATTTCTTTTTTTTTAATTATAGATACTTTGAAAAAAATGTTTTTTTTTGAAGTCAGAATAAGTCTATCTGTTTTAGAGTTACGAACGTTCAAACGCACCGTGTTGTGATGCGCTCACTCGGATAATTTTAATCGAAAATAACCCTCGATTCTTTGTGCAAAACCACATAGAACACAAATCAAACGCATCAGTAATGTCGCTGATATATAATTGGCAACATATAATACGTTACGAACTTTCGAGATTTTGTCGATTTCGAGTTATCGATACGTCGCGAACTATTAGAGATGTCGAGATTTTCTCATCGGGCTTTTCTTCTCGAATCGATAAGCTTTACTTAAAACCACCATTTTGGCGCCGCACTTATCGGAATCTTGCCGATTTGAGATTCTCAATTTAGCGAAAAATATATTGGTTTTACAAAAAGGTTTATTTATTTTTTTTTTTTTTTTTTTNGGTTTTACAAAAAGGTTTTTTTTTTTTTTTTTTTTTTTTTGTGAACATTTTTTCAACCAGAACGATTACTCCGATGTACACGATATAGACCTATTACTGAAAGGAAATTTTCTTAAAGTGGTACTTTAGGGAGGTCATTTTTCGATTATCCCAAGAGTTTTCCCGGGAAATGTGAAAGACCGGGAAAAACGGGAATATATTGAACAAATATTGTTAAAGAAAATAATACCCAATGCCTATTTAATTATTTTACCGTAATATACGACCTAAATATTGTTGTCAAAGCATCACTATCAACTGAACTCCGTTCAGAATCGTTTTTTCGTTAGCGATGGTTTGCCGTTGCTCATAAGGATACACGTTAAGTTCCCTTCTGCGTTCTATCTTCTCAACTTTTCAACTACAACAGTGGCCGTCCCCATTATCCCAGTGTAATTCGTTAATTTCGCCTGGAAACCTAAACGACTGTCGGCTATAGTGTCCATCCGTCTCTAGACCGCGACTTTTCTCGTTCCTCTCTCACTCACTCACCCTCTCTCTCACTCTCTCTCTCTCTCACTGTCTCTCTCTCTCTCTACAAGCGCGGCGCGTGTCTTTGCAACGTGGTTCGCGCGAGGTCGTTCGCCATACGTAATAGCGAAGTTAGCGGTCTCGTTCCGCGGGCCCGATTTCGGACGCGCGCGGTACACGCCATCGTGTCGCTCCGCCACGACGGCGGCCGGTTAGCGGTTACGGCGACGGTCCGGTGTTACACCGAGTGCACCGCGGCGCGCTCGTATAATATCTCGGCCGCACGCATCGGAAGTCCGGCGGCGGCTTTGTCCGCGGCGGCGGGCGGGCGGGCGGCGGCGGATAGTCCGTCGATCATGAAGGGACCGGCGGCGGCGGCGGCGGCGGCGGCGGCTGTGGCGGGCGGTGACGTTCACGGCGGGTCACGTGCGTGCGTATATTATTATAATAGCGGCTGTCGGTGCGGCGGCGGCGGCGGCGTCTTTCGGAAATCACGGACCGTGTCACCCGAACCACCGCCGTTTGTTTTTATTACATACGTTACGCCGCGGCCGGCGCCGTCCGCCGGGCCCGGGAACCCGCAGTCCCACACGCATAATTGCGCGCGGCTTCCCTTGTCGTCGCCGGGCGGCCCGGCCACGTAAATTATTATTATCGACGACTGCGCTTCGCGTTCGACCGTGAACGGCGGCGGCCACCGACAACGCAACCGCCGCCGCCGCCTCTCCTTCCGCTCACCCGCTCCCCCTCCGCCGCGGGAACGAAAATTACGAACGTTTGGTTTTTTCGTTGTTTTTTTTTTTTTTTTTTTCATATTATTTGCGTTCGCGTACCGCACGTCCCGACGCCCATTACTGGACGCGACGGCAACGGCGATTTTTAATAGAAAACTGCGAATTGTCGCGAATTTCCCGTCACTCCGGTATGCGTTTCGTGCACACCTCGGGCCGGGGGTCGTGTTTCTGTGCCCCGGACCGCAACGGGGTTTAACGACTAAACGAGGTCCGGAGACAAAATCGTTTTCTCGTGTCATTCGAAACGCATATGCGGATTTACTGAAATTCACCACAACTATTACAATACCAAAGGCGATTTACCGATGACCGGTTTAATTTAATTTTTTTTTTTTTAAGAAAATGTTCCAAACCCTCAGAGATGTTCGACGTTTTTCGAAAATGCACGTCGAATCCAAACATCGTAGCCGAGTCGATTGTCGGGGTTTCTTTTTTTTTTTTAACGCAACGTCACCTGTCCGTCACGGCATTTATTATGTATTATAATACGCCCGCCCGTGGGGCGAGTTTGACAAATCGAATAAATTAGGCGTTTTTGTTTTACGCGCTATTACAAAAACGATTTTAAATCAAAACAACGCGTTAGTGTTTAAACCCCTACAGACCATTCGAATCGAGCCAGGGGAATGCCATTTCTCAGTACACACACAATGATGGCGTTAGTGTTAAGGATGAGGGGGTTTTAACATTCAACACTCAATCCCGCCATTTTTATGATCAATGTAAAATAATTTCATATAATTGTAAACATTTTTTTTTTTTTTTTGGAAATAATATAATTTATTTCGATAGGTTTAATATAGAACAGTGTTTTTGTTATCCTCACGTGGTTCTTTATATAACTAGGGCTAGAAATGTAATGCCCTATAAAACCTTAAAAAATACTTGTATGCTCTAAAAATTCTAAATAATTATTTGTTTGTAATAATTTTTTATTACAATATGATAATGTAAATTTAAAAAAATAAAACGAATGGACATACTTCACACCATGAGTGGGCCGTTGTTATAGGTGAGAAGTTGGGAAGGCAGAGGAAAAATTGAATTTATGAATATATGTACGCAACAATTAATCATTGCTAAAGAAAAACGATTCTGAGCGGAGTTCGATTATACACGTGTATTGAAAGGCCGTAATATTAACGATTTGAAAATAATACATTTACCGTTTTTCCTAAGTTTTTTCCCGTTTATTTTGAAAACTCTTGGGGTTAATCAAACAAGCGACCTCCTTAAAGTACCACATCAGGAAAAATTTCTTTCGGAATAATTGCTACACTTGATAATCAGAGCAAAATTTCTGGTAGAAAAATTGTACGCGGGGAAAAAAAAATAAACATCACTGTAAAACCAATATATTCCTCGCTCCGCTCAGAATCTAAAAGGTACAGAACTCATCGACTTGGACTGATCATTTAATTTGAAAAAAAGATTATTCGACGGGATATGCACTGGTTTTTGAATATTATACCCACGTTAGTTTTAGACGCCGCCGCTCGTTATCCACAGGTTTTGACGTTGCTATTCATCCGATAGTATAATAGGAGTATACGCATAATAGGAGTATACACTTTATAGTTGTATACATAATATCATGTTAGCGTGTAAAAATACTTATTGGTTTTTTTTTTTTTTTACGGCATTATAATTATCTGCCTTATAACTTATTGTAATAACTCAACGGTGTATATGCGTACTCGGTTGATCTAAATGTATCTCGTCGACTCGTCAAACCGCCCATGATGCAACGTCCCACCTGCCGCCAATTATAACCGAACACTTTGCAATAATTACAAATTCGTTTAATTCTGCGTGATTACGTATGTTCGCATAGACCTTCCCGTAACAGATCGTCTAACGGGTTTTTTTTTTTCTTTTCAATTTTAGAATTTTTGTTTTTTTTTTTCTAAGCTATTATCCCATTATAAGCACAACAGTGTTAATTAATATAACTAGGTGTACGCGAATCGGTTTCAGCGTTACGTTGTATTATAGGTTATTATAAATATTGTTGTAAATATTAAAAGCCTTTACTTTTGTCCGTAGTGTACCTATACAATAGTCACTAGTCGCTGTACAGCTGACACCGCGAGGATAACACGTATTATGATTGTTAACGAGAAAAAAATTATGTTTTAAAATTATATACCGTGCGATTATAAATAGTTATAAGTGAACCGGACGACGTTTTCGCTATTTTTATTATTCGGACTGTGCATTTAATACGCTAATAAAAATCATTTTAAAATCCTCCCCGACAAATCCGAGATGTTTCGCACCGTGAATAGGCCACTGTTTTAAATGGGAACTTTGGGAAGTATACTGCGGTAAAAAATTATAGCATGAGTTGTGTTTTTAATCGAATTTTATCTTTTGCTACACTAAGAATCTAATAAAAAACAACACCGTAAATAATTGTTGAAATTTTAAAATTAAAAACATTACCTTCGGTTAGACACTCGTATCTTTTTCGCAAATTGAAGTAAGATTTGTATACGATTCTATTATAAGTATAAATTAAATGTAAAACTATTTTAAACTTAAATGGGGGAAAAAAAAATGGTATCGATTTGAAAAATAATATTTCATTTCCTGAACAAACAAAATGATTAATGAAATTAGTTTTTTAACATTTGGAAATTGTTTCATACGTAATACTGTTTAATACTGTGTGTACAAAACAATGGCGTTAATTTAAATGAATGTACTTGATTCAAAACGGTCGTGATCGACTATACGTGACGGTCTCTTGCGATTTTACCTGCATTATTATAACCATCGTGTTGTTTTATGTTTTCATTTTTTTTTTTTTTTTTTTTTTTTTTTTTCAGGGTTGACCGCGCTGATAAAACTCAAATGTGCGTTGTCCGTTCGGGAGACATTCCCTTTTTGGAAGAGCTGTCCGTGGCCCAAACAAAACACCCCGCGCGATTCGAAACATTAATTATTACAATCACAATAGTTATGCTGTCGTCGATTGTGTATAACAATATTAACGACGATATTACATGTATACGGACAATGCCGTGCATAATTAACGGCCCGTTGACCGGCGACATTGACGATCGCTGCAGTACAATGCGACCGTTTATTTGTAAAACACAGTAAGCGCCACTTTAGAAAAATGTACGTTTTTTTTTTTTTTTTTTCTCGTTGTATTCTTTTCATACAGAATACGATATATATTTTTTTTTTTAAATAACCGTTTGAAAAATAATTGAAATTGATAACCACCGCGCCAGTTAACGTGCGGCAGTGTTTATCAAGCCACGCGGTTTATATAGATGCGCACACCGTCATTATAATGTAAAATATTACCCGGTTTACGGTCAAAATATACCTGTAAGTACGACTACATAATATCTCGGTACAACAATAATAACAATAATAATAATAATAATAATAATATTAGCATGTCAATTTCGTCTCTCTCTCTCTCGCTCTCGCACTCGCACTCGTTCTTTATCACCCGTCGATGATCGACCTCCGAGCGCGCGCGTACCCAACGCCAACAATGTGTACTCTTCGCATGCGATAATTATTTATAATACGCAGGTGCCCATGTATTATATTATTATACCCATACTATACCAATTCATCTCATCGACGAAGTATTATAAAACCATTACGCTTCATAATGTGATATGATAATAGCATAATATACCTACACTTGTAATTATTTATAACCGTGTACGAGTACTTACGCAAACAAGCCGTCAGTAGCTGCAGTCTCTTGTTAGCGTTATAATAATACGATACAAGTACTGTGTGGGCAGGTTTTTTTATATTTTTTTTTTTTTTTTCTAGCGAAACGGAGATAGAGATAATTCTGTAACCGGGCCGATAGACGTATCTATTCGTTATACGAATATTTTTATTTATTTTTTTTTACGCATATTACCAACTATTCAAATAAACAAACAACAATACACATTATAATTATACCGTTTAGGATAAAGAAAAATAGTGGTTCGTGCGTCATTATTATGGCAATATTTTATCATGTGCGAATTACAGGAACATATTATATTTTTTTTTTTTTTACACGTATAATTATATAAAAAAAAAAAAAATGTATACTGCGTTGAAAAATGACGCACGGCGCCATATGTCACTGTTGCAAGTGCAATAAAGTTGAAAAGCATAGAATCTCATATAATGGGTGTTTATATATTATAATATGTATAATTGAAATTCTAATAAATTCTGTCTGTACGTGTGTATATATGTCTATCCGCTAAACAAATCTACAGCTTTAGTAGTTTTACCAGAAAATTTTACCGCGTCTAGAAAAGACTTATATAAGTATTTTTTTTTTTTTTTTTTGTGAAAATTTCAATTCTGTAGGATTAGATACTTTTAACCGAATCACAACAATAAAGTCCAAATCTAATATAATGGAATATTTATTGGCGTAAACTATCCCTGTTTTTCCCAATTATTATAAAATCGAAAATACCATCCGCAATGCATTAACTAAATAAAATTCCCTACCAGCAAAAATGGTACATTCGAAAATCCCGAGTCACTGGTAGAAAATGCTTGCTTACAGACATATCAAATAAAAAAAAAAAATGAACATACTTCGCACAATGAATGAGTCACTGCTGTAGGTGAGAAGTTTTAAAGATACAGGAGAAATTGAATGTATATCTGTACGCAACGAGTAATCATTGTCAACAAAAAATTATTCTGTTCGGATTTCGGTTATACATATTTTAAAAGGCCGTAATATTTACGATTTTCGTCAAAATGTAAATTCCTATAAACAAATTTTTACATTACACCTAATCTTTTGTTCTTATCATGCGAACATCTTATTACATTTTTAAGCATTTCTGTTTGGTCCGATAATTTTGTCCACAAAGTTAATATAGGTTAAGTATCCAATAGGTACCTAACCTAACCTAACCTACTCACCTATCAAATAAAAATTACGCGAAACCTAACAAAATTAAAACGTCTACGAATAGCTCGAATACGGCTCGAATAATTTGAAAATTTAACCACGTTTAAAAAAGGCGAACACGAATAATTATTCTCCGAATTTTAAAGCTTCGAACGTATTTTAAGCTAAATCGACATAGTACCACGAAGTACCGCCCCAGTCGGATTTCCTTTCAGAAAAAAAGTGCTCCGCTTAAAAATCGGGACGAAATTTCTGGCGGAAAAGTTGTTCGCCGAAATTGAATAAAACCAATACGTTCCTCGCTCCGCTCGCGATCTGAAATGTAAAAAACCTGCGACATGTAATAATACAGCCAAATGGGTATGTTACGGCGTGCGTGCGTATATTGTGTTCCCGTCGAGTATAATAACAACATTATGTTACTGGTCTCGCCGAAATTTGTGTTTAAATAAACTACCTGCCTTTTTGACAATGCGATCCCGGCGATACACACGCGTACCTATTTCTTTTTCGTATAATTTTCCGTATACCTGCACGGGACCAATATACGTATGACGGGACGATATTCAAATATTTTCTTTGTGTAGTACATTAAAAATATACGTATAATACATTTCTGTGTACATTTTTCGATCTGATAATAATATAATACGAGAAAACATACACACACACACACACACACACACACACACCCGCAAAGAAGCGAACGAGAATAACGCATTTTATTTGTCTTTTGAAAAATATTCACATAATTATTATGAAAAAAAAAAAAAAAAAAACAAAAAAAAAATACGTAGAGTTAAAATAATCGTAATAATAAACATTATTACGAATACTATCAAAACGACATGCGAGTAGCCGCGGGCATGATTTAATTGACATCGTTTTTTATGTAAGCAGCGGCGGCAACAGATATTCGGAGGGGAAACCGTATAATAAACGATAAGATTTTTTTACGGCCGTTTTTCGACCGGTCGTTAATAGACATGTTTTTTTTTTTTTTTTTCGGTACCTCTCACACACGAGTATACCTACACGACGCGACGTTATAATGTTATAAAATATAATATTATAACCGTGAAGGTATATTGTACGGGTGGTTATCAATTTCGGAGGCGAATACCTGATACCCGTCCTACATGTATAAAACGAAATTTTTTTTTTTTATTTTGTTATGAAACCCATTTCATTATGAATAAATAGGCAATTTACGTACGTGTATTACAATCAAATATTACGCGTTTGTGCGTGTACACAGATGATAATAACGATACTTATAGGGTTACACGATGACACGATGATTTTCGGTGGCTGTAACGACCGGGATAATTTAGACGTTCGAAATAACATTGTCATTGAACGCTACGTCGAGATAACTGCAATAATATTTATCATAATGTAAAGGTACCGTCACCGAATATATACAGTCAGCAGTCAGTGTTGACACCTAAATGTTTAATCGCATTTCATCTTATCTGGAAACATAATATTTCCACGTTATCTAAATTACATTTATCTAGATAAATTATTCTATACGTTCATAGGTGTACGTATAGACGTATAGCATGACGTTTACGAGTTGAGAACTTATAATCAAGTTAAAAAGTATACCCAAATGATAACAATTGGGTATAAGTGATACGATTCCAGGGTAGGACATAGCGAGAGTTTGCCGGTATATGCAGGAGCTCTCAAAACAATCCAGCTTGGTTCGGATTCTAAAAAAAAATCGCTTTACATAGGTGTGTAATACATACTTCGCACGTGGGTACTACAGCCACTGTTTTTGGTGGGGAGCTGGGAAGGTAGGATACAGACGGGAGTTTAATGAATATCTGTAAGTTAAGATAAACCATTGCTAACGAAAAAACGATTCTGAGCGGAATTCAGTTGATAGTGTTGCTTTGTCAACAATATATAATATGCCATATTATGGTAAAACGATTACGACAATGTGCGTTTCCATGACGACAATGCTTGTTTGAAAAAAATTTAAATAGTAACAAAAAATAAATTAAAAACGGTTGCCAACAACAACCTTTTTTTTAATTTTTCAATCTCTTTTAAAACACCAGGCTTTCCTCATTATTATCTCGAATGTAAATGAGAATTTCAAAAAATTATTTCTTTACTACCCAGAGAACATTTCCTTTCAGAAAAAGTTGTGGCATACTTGATAATCGAAGTAAGCTTTCTGATAGAAAGAGTGTTCACACGAAAAAAAAATTAAAAATAAACATCTTTGTAAAACCAATACATCTTAGCTAAACTCATAATCTAAAAACGAAAATGTACCGAGTTCACATATAGGCTGACAGAAATCTCGATCAGTATACTAAATGTCGGGAATCTTTTTCTTTTTTACGATTTACGTCATAATCCAACCTTCGAACGTTTATGAAAACCAACGCCGAGATAACACGGAAACGATTTTATCCGGGGAAAAATCGCTAAAACGTTAGTTCGAGTACTGCGCGCCGCTTCTAAAACGAACTCGGTGATTATAATACGTGTCGTCGCCGGACCTCCATAACCGAGTCTTCTCGTTTTTTTTGCCGACCGGGGTTTCCCACCCTGTTGCCGTTCGAGCAAAGTGAGGGGAAATCCTTCGAGGAAAAAAAACCCGATTAACCGACCGGCCCTGGCGCGGGATATCCGATACCCCGTCATAAGCCCTTACCGCCCCCGCCCGAAGTCTAGACGATCGCGGACCGAGTGTGTCTCAGGTCCTGTCGAAACGGCGAGTACAAATATTAGGCGCGTTTTGGCGAACGACCAAACGATGTAACCCGGTTATTGCGTTTTGTTAGCAGGTCGTTTTGGTCGTAGGATACCGAAATGTCGTAACCAAACGAAACGAACGGTCATGCCGTTTGGTTATTGATAATGAGTAATGATTAGACAATAGGTATCTAGTCGGCATTTTTTTTTTTTTTTATCATCAACAATTGATATTATTTGTAACGACCCCGCAAAAACACAATGCCACGTTCGCGAATCCGTAGCCGTTAACCGAAATCGTGTTTAACCATTAAAATAACCGATAAAGAATACGACCGGGTTAATCGTCGAGACACGGTTATCGTTGGCGGACGCGGGAAAAAAATAAGCGAAACAAACGGACGTAGGCGCCTAACAAAACTTATCGCGCCACAATAGTACGCGAGCCGTACGAGGTTTTTTTTTTTTTTTTCATTGTTGTTTTAACGATACGCGGTCAAGATGGCGCGCGCGCGTCCGCCGCCCGACACTCGCGGAAAAAACACGCGAACGCGCACGTATCGCATCGCGTCCGCGGGTACCCTATACGCGTACCCGTGTACGTAATAATGGCCACGGCGACCGTGTAATAAAGTACGAGCGCCTGTACGTAGAAAAAAAAAAAAGAAAAAAAAACGTGGGCCGCCGAGGACAATCGCGCGCGTTTCGTCCGCGGCGACGTCGCCGTCTCCTTTTCGGCGAGAACGCGCGCGCGCCGATACTACGAAACAAAAGGGGTAATAATCGCAATACTAACAGCAACACCGCACGCGGTACGTGCGCGCGTACGCTGCGTACGTATCCGGCGAGTTGCGCGTATCGACGCGTACGACAAAAATATAAATAAAAATGTGAAACCGCCGGGCGGGACGCGTATACCAACGACACGTATACTGCGCACGATACGATACGATACGCCGCCGCCGCCGCCGTCTCCCGGGGTACAACAAAACCGTAGAAACACACGCGCACAATAATAACGTCCGAGGCGCGCGCGCGTGCGTTCGCGAGGCTGTTTGTGGGATGGTGCGTTCGCGAGAGCCGCCGGCCGCGCGACGGGAAGGTTACGGCGGCGGTACACACGCGCGCGCACACACGCGCACGCGTACGCGCTTGATATACGCGCGCGTATTTATACAGCCGCGGCGGCGGAGTGTGCGGCGGGTACGCGTCGTCGTCGTCGTCGTCGTCGCAGTGACCGCCGGCGTACGTGTGTGCGTGTGCGGCTCGTCGTCGTCGTCGTCGTCGTCGGTTCGCGGTGGCGCCGCAGTGACCGTCTCCGCGCCGACCACCCGCCAAGTCTGTCGGCACAGATCCTTTCGCCAGATATTATTATACTCGCGCGCGCGCGCGCGCGTACACACAAAAACACTACACGACGGCGGCGGCGGCTCCCGATTTATGCGTACGCGCGCGTATAATAATATTAATATTATTATTATTATTATTATTGTTGTTGTTGTATCGTATACCGATAATGCGGCCGGCGTCGGCGACGACAATAATAACGTGTCCTGCGTGTACCGCGCGTTTTCACGATACGCGTAATGGGTACGCGCGTACGATATGCGACCGGCGCGGCCGGATTTCTTTCCCCGCGCACGTCGGAATATTATTATATTTTGTCGTCACAATAAAATCGGTGTATCGTAACATCGCGTGCGCGTCCCCAGCCGCCGCGACAATGCAACGACGACACAACCGACACGCCCGCCCGCGGGCATTGCCCCCACGCCGGCGCCGGCTTTCCGGATTTTCGCGCGTCTCGTGAAAATTCCGCCGCGCTTTTCCGTCCGCTACAGCGGCCCCCCGGACCATCAGCCCCCGAACGGTCGGAAAACGACCGAAAAACACGATAATAACGCGAGATTCGCTCGTCAGAGACCGCCGCGTGCGTGCAGAACCGTTAAGGGGGGACGCCGGCAATCCGGGCGTTCGGTAATCGACAAGCGCGGTAATATTTTAGTCAACTATCGAGTATGGAACTTGATAGTTGACGTCGCGTGTACAGCGGCGTAAATACTGGGCGGGCGAACGGGAGCGCGACCGATGACCGGGCCCGAGCAGTGGCCTAGACCAAGGCCCGAGGTATTGTTGGACGGACGGGGGCCCTTTTGAAAGACCTTTTTTTTCCTTATCGGTTCGGCCTTTAGGCTTTTAATACGATATTTTGCCACGGGCATTAGAAGTTCTACAGTTACGCCACCGCAAGTGTTTCGCGTAGACAGATGTACGCGTACAGGCTTTTTCACAATAGATTTGAACGGCGGTCCCTGTACGACGGTCCATTGTTAACCGTTGAATTGAACCGATCCTAAATCTTTAATAACAAATTTCTGGCGGACCGTCGTCGACATTAAAATTGACATTAATAAACACAACTTACTGTATAATTAATAATCTATAGCTGCAATAAGAATTGCGAATTGACGGATTTAAGTTTCGATAATGATTTTTCTTCGGGTTCTTCGTTGCTATTAGTGTAGGTATAATAGCATAATTATAACCTAACCTCAAAATGACAACCAAAGACAACCCCTAGAGCCGATGATCGGAGCAAGTTTTCTGGTATAAAAATCGTCTATAAGCAACACAAAAAAAAAAAAAAAAAAAAAACACTCATCATATCGTAACCGAATCAATACTTGTATGCGTTCTGAACTGCGCTCAGAACCGTAAAATAAATAAAATAATCGTATTTCCCTTATGTTTTATGTCTTCTGTTTTTATACATTTTTTGTCCCCGTGTTGCATATTTTAAACACGCGAGACCCAAGTCTCGTAATCCCGCTGCCACTGGCACTATCGTCACTCTATATATCATAAAGAAACGTATAATATATTTTACTCGTATTATACGCTAAAACTTTTGTAAAACTTTTCCATGCAACAAGAGAATAAAATGAATTATACCGACGAAATGATAGATTATAATAAACGAGTATTCGGGGAAACTTTTTAATCGATTTTGTGAATTTCAACGTCTCCCAAAAAATGATACATATTTTCTTTGTTCTTCTATATTATACGAAAAGACAAACTTTAACTTTCAAGAGTTATCGGATTTTGGTTTGTCTTACAAACTATAATCAATTATACCGTCGAAATATTTCACCACGTTACGTAAACTTAAATAATTATCAAAAAAAACTTTTGTAAAATTGTGTCTAAACAAAATACGAATGTATCGTGTTACCGTCGTTATTATATTTATATGAGTTAAGCAAAATTGAAATGCAACAAAATCAATACGGCCAACGGGTAGTTGGGAAATTAAGATGTACAGGGTCATTTATTTGGTAACATATTGTGTAGTGTGTAACGATAAGTCATTGCAAACGATAAACGATTCTGAGCGGAGTATATCGTAAGCCGTGTTTTTCCCTCGTTGTCAAATCAGGTATAACTTAAAACTCGATAAAAATCGAAACAAAAACGGACATACAGAGTGAACTGCTGGAATCTCGATGAATTGTCCACAAACTATAATACAAATAAAAATAGCCTCTAATAGCCTCCTCTGTCTTTCTCGGTTTACTTTCACACCCAGTCGACCTAAAAATTCCTGTTTAATATTATGTTCCGACTCTGATATGTTTGCGAAATCTTTCTTAACGCGTCGAAGCATAGGTGTTAAATGAGAACGTAATGAGATCACCAAAAGTCTCGATATAAATTAGGAGCACGAATAAACTACATACAGTGTGATTTCTTCTGTTGGTAACACGACATATTTCTGACTGATTACCTCGGATTGAAATTTATATTTTCAGAAATAGGTAGGGAACGCTGAAATACATATGTTAGGATAATTTTCGATTGTTTAAACCTTTTGGTGTGATTGTCCAATACAACGCAATTTCGTTGAATAGAAACACCTAGTAGTAATAAATATAGAATTTTTTTTTTTCTCAAAATTCATTGAGATACCACCGTTCAAAGTCGATTAAAAAAAATATGTTTTTATAGTTATTTTCAAAAAATATAAAACTTCAAAAGAGTTATTATTTGTAACCGAATTACACAACAAAAAAAATCAAATCGAAAATAATAAAACCGTTATTGCCGGAAACCTTTCCAGTTTTTCTACGGTTTTTCGAGTTGTTAAGAAAATGATAACGACATCCTAAAGCACCGACTAGGCAAAATTATCTTTCGGAAAAGACGGCCACACGCATGAAATTCCGAGCAATATTTCCGGTAGAAAATATTTTAACGGGCAGAAAATAAAAAAAACACACACACACACCCATCATAGTAAAACCAATTTATTCCTCACTGCGTTTTCGAGAGTCTAAAATATTTGAAATATTTTTCGAAAAATCGAATAACTTACAGAGTGTAACCGCATAAATTAAGGCGCAGTCTATTAAAAATATTACGACGGTAAACAAAAACGCTAGGTTATAAAATATAATACAATAAGTAGTATTATATGTGTATGTGTATACACGTGTTTTTTTTTTTTTTTTTGTAAATGTTCATAAGCATTAAGGTGAACATTATTTGGGTATATTATACGATTAAGATCGAATTTTAACTCAACACTATATATTATTACCTATGTATATATACTCATATACCTACCACCTTTTTTTTTTTTTGTTTGTTTTTTTCTTTAGTAAACCTATAAATTAACATAATTCTATACACGATGCAGCCGAAAAACACGATATCGAATTACGGGAGTCAACGAGGTGGAAACGTTTCTACAAAAGAAAAAAAAACAAAAAACAAAAAAAAATCGAATCGATGTTTGTTTATGTTTGTTTTTTTTTTTTTTTAATCATACCCGTGTTTATCGATGTAATCGAATTAGCCGCGCGTCGATTGCACAAAAATGTTAACAGACTATTATAACCTTAAAATTATAACGTAAAAAACCATGACTTTATATAGAATCGTATTTGCTAAAAACAATCCTATAAACACTCGAGAAATGTAATTATAATTTACAGGGTATAATTATTCAATGAATAATATCAACATAGTTGAGTTAACCGAAAAAAGTTGTGAAGTTAACACGTTAAAAGTTATTTGTTTCATGTGTTAACCAAGTTAAGATAAAATGTAAAATTAGTTAACTTATTATTAATTTATGTTGATAACATTTTTGCGTTTATTTTTACGAAAAATTGTTATTTTCACAGTTGATCAAACCTAGTTTTATTATATCGTATATATTTTTGTTCAAATAAAATAATGGTCGTCAATGTAAAGTGGAGTATTCATTCATACCGCAACTCTCCCATAAAAAAATACCCAAAATAATCAGGGCAAAAAAAAAAGATGTATTATATCTAACTAATATTGGAATTCATTTTATCAATACTGTAAATAAAATTATCATGTATATTTGTATTTATTATTGTCAATTCTGTTATTACATTCTTCATACATTTTTATTATCATTTTTTTTTTTTTTTTTTAATGTAACTTTTATTTTTTTATTTTAGAGACTCTCGTCTATCAATACAAGGATTTTATCCTCAGTGACAAGCGATGCCGTGCAATATTTATACATGTATCCCAATCCTGTAAACTTCAATACTACTAAATTAAACTATTATTATTATTATTATTATTATTACTCGATATTTTTTTACAATCAAAATGTATTGTGTTAAAATCTAATGCGAAAATATCTTTTTTAATTAACTTAACTCGATATAACCCAATATAAACCCGTTACACGCCAAGTTAATGTAATAGAAAGTTAAACGTTAAAAGTGACAATTAAATTAACTTTTAAGTTTTTAACCCGCCGTGAGAGGCCCGGCATTGTCTTTTCCTGTCTGTCCGTTGGCGAATGTCTGAAATATTACTTACAACAATACCGCTATTATCCAATACGTGAAACCGAGTAAACGGTCAATGTGAACAGTGTCAAGAAAACAAGAAAACACACTTCACACGGGGGCGGGCCACTGTTGTAGATGAAAAGTTGGGAAGGTAATAGAGGCGTAAATTGAACGTGTGTCTTTACGCAACGATCAACCATCACTAACGAAAAAACAATTCTGAGCGGAGTTCGGTTAACAGCATTGCTTTGTCAACAATGTATATATATCGTGTTACGATGAATTAATAATTATTAATTACTAATTACATATACATTATAACTCTTTTTCTTCTTCATTTTTTTTCATTTGTCGGTGCGTGTACATTTATTAGTACTATATTTTCTTTGATAATATTTGTTTAATATTGTACTTATTTTCCCGGGTATTCCTATTTATTATGTAAACAGCTTCATGAAAATCAAAAAATGACTTCCATAAAGTATCACCCCAGTTCACAAAGATAGCACAAAAAGTGCTAACATTGTAAATCGGAGCAAAATTCCTGGGAGAAAAGTTGTCCGCAGAAAAAAAAATAAATATTAAACATAATTTTATCATTGTAAAACAATTACATATTTCTCGCTGCATTCAGAATTTAAAGCGCGTATCTATAACCACGTAAACGATATTCATTTATCAAAATAGTTCATTAATTTATTTCGACGGTTCGTGTTATTATAACGAACTCTGCATTTTTTTCGGGGACATTTTCTGGCGTCATTCTCCGCCGTGCATAAATATTAAAGTCTTTGTACCGAATCGCCGTTATAAACTTAAAATATCATATACTTGTCCAAACGCCAAGATCCGACTATCTCGCGCCGCGACCGCGTGTTCGGCAAGAAAATATTGTCACGGGTGCTCTAACTGCTCTATCAAAATACGCTCGTATATAATATACGAAACAAACCGTTTTTATACCTATCATCTCGTAAGCATCTCGAAAAGTCGTAAAAAAAAAAAAAAAAAAAAAACCGACGGTAGTTTAAAAACAGACGTAAAATGTGACAGACGTCGTCGTCGTTACGAAACCGTTGATGGGATCTCGCGTATAAAATATGTTATGTTCTGATATGTATTGTATATATATATACACACACATGTACAATATACGTTTAGATACTTTCGTTTCGGTTTTTTTTTTTTTTTTTTCTTTTACGTAACGCCACGTCGGTCGTTTGTATATAAATCCCGTGGAACGGACGACTTCTGCAGTCCGAAAACTCGCCGTGGGTTTTTAGTAGACGGGAACGAAAAATAATAATAATACATTATGTAGGTACGCGACAAATTACGCGTGAAAATTACGCAGCGGTATAAGAGATAATATATTATCAGTATCATACCTACCGTAAAGACGCTGAGATAAAAATACCCGCGAAGACTGTATAGATCCGCGCGACGGCGGTTTCCGTCGCGATAGTGGGCGTTGTAACTATCGCGATACAATAACTGTCGCTGAGACAGCAGCGTCCGCGCGTACGCATTATGCGAGTATTGTGTACAGTCGAGTGATAGCAGGGTTGAACGTGACGGGTATTAAAAAAAATAAAAAAAATAAAATTATATATTAAGATACAAAATACTTAGGTATGCATCCATCTTATGATGTATTATCTTTATACAAGATACAAGTATCGGAGACACAATAGGATACACTTACAATTTTTTCAATTTTCATAATTCGGTTTGGTGGATCGTGTAGTATTAAAGGTAACTTGTAAATTTATATGCATTATAATTATAGCAAGCCGCGAGTTTTCAGATTAAAGGAACAAAACAAAATGTAATAATAATTGTTTCATGCGATAAATAAAAGTAAACGTTTTGTATAAAAATTCATTAATCAATATAGATAACATATATTTAGATAATTATAAGAAATGTTATTCGTATAAAACAGTTATCACGAATAGATTATTGGTTATTTATTTCATTATTTTATTTTTTAGTTTCTGAGCGGAGTGAAGAATGTATCGGTTTAACAGTGATGTTTATTTATTTATTTTTTTAATTTTTTAATAGAAACACCGGAAACCTTACTCTGATTATATAGCACTTTTTCTGAAAGGAAGTATTTTCCGAGTGGCGCTTTAAAGAGTTCATTTTTTGAAATTTCCATTAATATTCGAGACAATGAGGAAAACCTGTTTGTTTAGGCTAAAAACGATTTAAAGATTAACCATGAGATTGTCATTGGCAACCGTTATTATTTATTTTTGTTATTTTTAAGTTTTTATTGTTTTAATCTTTTTTAAACAATGATTGTTGTCATGGAAATGCTCATTGAAAAAACAATACTGCATAAACCGAGCTATATTAAAATATATTAAGCTACTATATAAAACTTCGTTCAGAATTGTTTTTTCGTTAGCAATGGTTTATCGTTGCTCACAGATATACGTACACTAAATTCCCTTATTCTATATTCTACCTTACAAACTTAATAGTGTGTCGGTATTTTTTTTTTCTTTTTTTATAATTATACTAAAAAATGTACAAGTCTTTTGTATCTTTTGACAAATAAAAGATAATATACAAGAGACATTGCATAAACTAAAAGATACAAGGTTCAATATTGTGCCTTTGATACGTGCATTTATGATACTGTCCACAACCCTGAGTTATAGTAAATTGTTATTAGTAAAAGGCATCATGGGAAACGACTTAACAGTGTGGATTTCGATAATATAGGAACGTCTGTGAAAGCGTGAAAGTTTAGAACGACAATGTATAATGTGTTTATTATACAGTTCACGCGGTGACAGTTACTATCACTCTCACTACGCTATAGACGCTTTTAACATACAAATTTACCACCTCTTCAATTTCTATGAATACATTTTTTTTTGTTTTCTTATGATCCGCAATAATATTAGTTTACGATGTGAAATCTATGTTATTATGTAGTTTATTGAGTTACAATAGAATTTCCAGTGTTATAAATAGATTAGTAAAAGTATAAATACATACATATTATTGGGTTTAACATATAAAATAACAAAATGTCTAAAATACTATACGAGCTATTATCATAAATTTCAACAAAAAAAAAAAAAAAATTATGCTCGACTGCTCGTGTAGACAGACAGACATGAATGCGAGTTGATGTGCATAATATACATATAGGATATCCTTTTTCCACCATAAATTATTTAATTGCACAATATTATTTACAATTATAATTAATGTGTTTAAAAGTGAATTGACGGCTGGGCGGTGCATTCTGTTGCTATACATTTATAATGCGCTATTTCAAAGTTATGTTAAAATTATTCACAGTTCACAGACAGAAACAAAACGCGAAATTTCAAATAAAATATAGGTGCGTTATAATATTAGATAAATTATGTTTTATCGTTAAGTAAAATACAAAAATAAAAAAAAAATCTCGAGTATCATTTTAAAACGAAACATATTATTATAGTAGTGTTAAATTATTTCAAATATATAGTATTATTGTTTTCATTTATGAGCGCAATGTTGCAATTTTATACGCAACATCATAGTAGTAAAAAGTTAATTCTGCTCACGGGTAAACCAGTGTTTTGTAGGTGCACATAAATGGAAAGGTAGGATAAAAAAGTAAAGTATACAGGGTAATTTACCCCTTTTTTTTTTATTATTATTAATCAAACGAAACAATTGCATTAAATAAAATTACATTTAAAATACATTTTATGATTTATCTATCTTCTATTAGGCGGAGATAGATACGAGTAGTTATAATTTTATCAAATTAAACAGACGTATACAAAGTAAGTGAAATAAACGAACAGAGTTGTTAATCTTATAATGTTTTATATACCGTATATGCAATGATAAAAATCAATGAAAAAAAAAAAAAATAATAACGATTTTTAGCGGAGTAGTGTAAGTCGTGTTTTTTCCCATTAGAAAATCAACAAAAAGCCAAACCACAATAACAGACCTAGATGATCAATCGCTGACAATTTCTAAAAATACTTCAATTACAGTACCGACGGACAAAAATTTCTCATCTTTCGAGGTACGGCATGAAAACATCAAAGCGTTTTTACCATCCGAAAAAGTGTTTTCCGATAACTAACAAAAAAAAAAAAAAAATATACAAGAATAGTTTACGATTTTCTTTTTGTATCTGTTCGGACGATGGCGGTTTTNAAACGAAACAATTGCATTAAATAAAATTACATTTACAATACATTTTATGATTTATCTATCTTCTATTAGGCGGAGATAGATACGAGTAGTTATAATTTTATCAAATTAAACAGACGTATACAAAGTAAGTGAAATAAACGAACAGAGTTGTTAATCTTATAATGTTTTATATACCGTATATGCAATGATAAAAATCAATGAAAAAAAAAAAAAAAAAAACACTCAAACGTAAAACGAATCGCATTTTCACTACGCTCGGAATCCACAATAATTATAACAAACTGTATAAGTACGAATCGAATGAATATATAATGAACGCGAAATAAATGATATGAAAAAAAAAAAAAATATACAAGAATAGTTTACGATTTTCTTTTTGTATCTGTTCGGACGATGGCGGTTTTATGTTTTTGGTATAATGTCGTCGAGTGTTTGGTGAAGAAAACAATTTTGAAAAAAACGAAATTCGAATACGTGTGTCGTATTATATTTATGTATTTTTCGTAGTATAAAAAATGTTCTGCCGTCAACTTCCGAAACGATAAATACATGTATTATTTTTTTTTTGTTTTTGTCGCAATATATTTGACGAAAAAAAAAAATTAAAAAAATAAATATATGTATTATAATCGACTGCGGACGTTCGACTGTTACCGCGTCGAACTTCCCCGTCACCTCGATAAATACAACACTTGCGTAATAAAAGTGCGAATGCGCCGTCTGTTGGTTCGTTAAGAGAGAAAAATGGGCCTGGCTGCGAAGGAGTGGGGCGCGGCGTTTCGTTGACATCCCCTCGTCGGCGAGTGGCGGCCGCCGGTGGCGGCGGCGGTGCAGAGGCTCGGGCGCCCGCGTTTTTTTTTTATTATTATTATTTTTTTTTTTTTCTAATTAGTCCGCCCGGCGTTTTGACGCGCGGCCATCATTCACACGGCGGCGGCGGCGGCGGCGGACGAAAACACCGGGTATTAAAAAAAATGAAAAAAAAAAACCTTCCGCGCCCCGTATCCGTGTCGCGTTTATATATCCGCCTGTATGCGGCTCGTGCGTGACGTCCTATACCCCCTAACCTGTACCGCGAAAACGTTGTTCGGACGTGTTTCGGCAATGCCGCAATTTCCAGCGGCCCGGTCGCTGTGGTTTAGCGCACAAACCGTTTGTCGGACGATAACCGAACGCGCTTTTCGATAACCCACCGGCAACAAACAAAAAAAAAGCGTACCTGCCTAACCCATTCGCCGAAATCGCACGGTAGGTGACAAATTTCGTTTTCAATTTTTTATTATTTTTTTTTTTTTCGGCGCTTCCCAAACACGAAACGATAATCGGTTTCAAACCGCCAACGTCCGATCGGATACGCGGAAATTATGCGGAACGCACAGCGACCTCGGTTCGGGATATTATGACAACACAGTTGTCGAAATAGGCCATGGTATACCACCCCCTAATCCGAACACTCGCCGGCGCTGCGCGCGGAACAGCGTTTTACTGTTTTTCATTCGTGGACTAGTGTTTTTTCATACCAATCAACATTGTCTCGGTACTATCCGTGAAACGCCTGTCCAGCGGGTCCGGCCGTGAACGCGCAGTCTATGGGACACGACCGCGGCTCCGTCAACTCGCGTACCAGCCCGTCTTGTACGGAGTGTCCCGCCAAAGGTGTACCCGTTGTAATATCTCCGCAGGAGAACACAGATTTTGGTTTTTATATTACACACAGCTGGATAAGGACTAAAAATATTTATATTGCAATTAGATTTTTTATGCTTTAAAAAAAAAAAAAAAAAAATGAAAAAACAACTTTTTATTTAATTTTTTTTTTTTTTGACGACCATTTTATTGAGTTTATTCTTCTGGTGTATCGACTCTTTATTTACATTAAATTTGTGATTTGAATTTTAGAGAAAAGAAGTGCGTACAGTCAATTAATCGTTACAATAATAATAATAATCAATTAGAGAATGCGATTACAGTCTGCTGCATAATTATTATCGGTAATTTTCTCAGAACTTCAGAAAAAAAAAAACTAATAATCACAAATCTAATGAAAATAAAAAGTTGATACACAAACATTTTTAAAAAACTAATAAAATAAAAAGTTATTTTTTCAAATTTTTTATCAAAACACCAGAAAATTAATTGCAATGGAAATCTTAGTAGTCTTTATCCATGTAAGTATTATAAAAAAAAAAAAAAAACAGAATTTGATTATCTTTATTATCTCCGGAGATATAACAACGGGTATATCTACGTGGGAACACCCTGTATATAATTATAATAATATAGGTGCATGATATATGAGCACTCGTATGTTATATGATATTCCCGATCAGAAAGTCAACGGGTTAACGAGTAGTCTGGAAACAAAACTCGGACGTTCCGGAAAAAACGGGAAAACGCGTTAGAGTCGCTGTTTTATAGAACTTCCGAAGGCGAAACTTACTATACTCTGCGTTCGCTTCGTTTCGTAACTCCCGAGAACGAAATCAACATTTAACCGGAAATGAACGGTCTTGTGTCAACATTAACGAGTTCCGTTGGATCATGCGCGATCGTCGATACCGGGACCCTGCGTTTTAAATAACCCGTGTCGAAAATCACACGGCCCGAACTTTAATATCGGAAAAAAAAAAAAAGGAATTCGCAATAGACATACATGGATGTGCCCGACGAATCGTAACTTTCAACGTACATTTTTTAGTTCACATTACATGAAAAAAAATACGCATTTCGGATTTTGTTATTGTACCGGAAAACTCTTTCCCGGTTTTTTTTTTTTTCCGTTTTCTGAAAAATGTGATTTTCGGTACATTCGGGTCTCGGTTCTGTATAGCTAGGACGAAAATCACGAAGGGAAGCGCATATACGGTGGCGGCGGCTGTGGCGACGGGGACAAGATAGGACCCGAGTAATGGCAGGGGAGGGTAAAAACGCTACAATATTTATTTTTAAAAGGAACTTTATACACATATATATGTATGTAAGAAGGTTTTGTGTGTGTGCCCGAGACAGAAGAAAAACGTAATAATATATACCGACGACGACGACGACGACGACGACGACGGTCGCACATTCTGACAAACGGTCCATCGTGCTCCGGATAATATATTGTCGTCGTCGTCGTCGTCGTCCTCTACGGTCTTCGGACGTTATTATTATTATTTCTACACACACGCACGCGCACACACACACACACACACACACACACACACACACACGAGATTGTATAGCATAGTTTAGTTTGTGTATATAGGTATATACACGTGGCAGTTTGGTAAGTATACATGTATATATATATATATATATATATGTATGAAGATGGCGACCGGAGAGGAAAAGCATATTTTCATGTGGAAATTCTCCTCGCCGAGAGACCGACGGTTTCCAAAAATTTCCCACATGTTTTTATTACATATATATATATATATATATATATATATATAAGTACACGCACATACGCACACACACACACACACACACACACATACATATTATACTCGTATAGTGCCCTCGGGGGTATACTCGCATAGGTATGACATGTATACTACAGGGTGATTCATTTATTGCGTGTGGACCAGTCGACCGGCGTTTATTTCCCCTAGCCAGAGTGGGCAGTATTCGAGCCGAACGTACCTACATATAATATTGTTACACGTACTACTTCTGGGGAAAAAAAAAAAAAACCGCGTAGTCAGACGATTCAATTCCGTCATAATATTTATCACGAAGACATTATACTATAATACGTTACTGTTGTGAATGTTTGATAACGGCAACGCTAATGGCCATTTGCGGTTCGACACACGCATTTTCGGATAACGCGTAGAATGGACGGACGCGCATGAACGTATTTTTAGTAAACGACAATTGTTGTTCGTTTCGAACGGGAGTTTTAAGTCGATTTAGGACGCTTTTCGAGAATCTACGCGCGTAGCCGACGTACCGCGTTTATTGCGGAATAAATGTAAAATTTCGCAAACACCGCGAACAGGCCCATTAAAAAACGGTCGTGTAAATCACGCGTCTATCATCTGTGCATCTATCATAATATGCGCGAGAAAAACCGAAATATCCGTATGGCCGCGGATAATCGCTGGTTTACGGTAAAAGAATCCACCCTGTAGATACGTGTCCTCCGGCGTATACCCATATTATGTACGACATGATGTATAATATATACGAGAGTACGATGTTCGTATACCCCGGACGGGCACTCGACCGTATAACGCGTACGTCCAGAGAACGTGTAGACGGTATTTTTTTTTTATTTTATATTTTTATTTTTTTTACATATTTTTTTTCTATACTTCACGTATTATTGGTCAATATTTCAACCTCGTCTCGTATTGTCTCTCCGTAACCGTAATTTCGAATATTGTCGAAAACAAAGCGTACGTTAAAATATTATTATTGTTATAATAGGTAGGCTGCGAAATGTCGATACCGTTTTCATCGTGGGTACGGGTGGCCGTAACTTCGCGGACGTCTGAACCGCCTTAGAAAAACAGCGTTCAAAATCCGCAAAATCCGAAAAAGTGTGTAATGTTTTTTTGTTTTTTTTTTTTTGAAACTCCGCGTATCATGTAAACTATAAATATGTATAATTATCAATATTACGTGTACATTGTAATCGGTGAAGAACGATTGAGCAAAATGTGCGCAAATCGTGTATATTTCAATAGCCATCGAAATACAAACACGATTGCGCAAGATTTTAAATGCAACGTTGCCATGTATAAATAAATATATTACTATAACATCATAGATTACAAAACCGCGTTCTGTGTGAAAACCACAATTATTATCAACGGGCGTCTTAAAATACGTAACCGTAATAATTTATTTCATTTACCGTTGTTATGTCGTACAACTGGGCTCGTATAACTGATACGTTGCGGCAACGTTGCATTTAAAACCTTGCGCGATCGCGTATGTATTTCGATGGCTATTGAAATATACACGACTGCGCAAGTTTCGCTCAATCGTGTTGCGGCCATTGTAATCATGGTGTACAATTATTGTGGACAAACGGAAACAAAAACCCGAACCTTGGACGGCGTCAAGAAAAGAAGAGAGAAAGAAAAAAGTAAATATAAACGTGTCGCACAATTCGAACTTTGTATACCAAGAATAATATTGTGTTACGGCGCAATAACCCGGAATAAAAAAAAAAAAAAAAAAAAAAATAAAACGAATATTTCGGAATACCTACGGTTTAAATATCGTTTCGTTTGCGAACATTTTATTATTTTTTTTAAAACACCGCAATAAATGAATGCTTATATTGCCTATATATATATAATACGACCGTTCACGAAACATAATTATATGTGTATATAGCGACGGCAGCGGTACGGTTGTAGTGTATTTGTATAATATATATTTTATACTTACGACGATACTTTTAGAATTAATGCAATTTTAAATGCATATTTACGACTTCGAAAAAACAAAAAAAAAAAAAAAAAAAAAAAAAAAAAACAGCGTTTCAACACCGTGTTATTCCCACAACTCGTTCGTATAAACACATACAAAAACAATATAATAATATGCGCTTGTACATTATACATTATTTACTTGATAGATTTTTAACGACTCGGTTATAATATTGTACATAGGTACCGGTATGGGTATATAGGTATACGCGGACGGCCGGACAACAAACATTTCCCACGTAATGTCCACCGTCGTGTCTGCCGTACATTATTATCAACTCTCGGTTAATGCAAACCGTGTTCGATAATATTGTGCGTGTGTTATTACGTGTAGTTTTACGCGCGGAAAAAAAAAAACAAAACACTTTTTGCGCATGGGTCGGCCCCGTTTTTACGCGCCAAATATTGACGATTCCGTATCGAAGGGCACATCGCGACGCACCCCGTCCGTTAAAACACATTTGACGCGCATCGCTGCTGTATGGCAATCGTTACGGATTTGACCGTAATCCTAGCGCACCGCTCGTGTAACCGAATAAATATCGTGGTCGCTAAACACGTACGAAAGAGCTGTTTATTTTCCGGAAGCCCGATAACGTTTCGTCCACGCCGGTGGCGCCGAAGTAGTTTACTAATACGGCGAACAAGGCAACGCGCTGTATACTATACTGGTCTTTTTTTTTAGTGTAACACTCATAGTACGTTTTCCACCACTGACATTACCCAGCCCCCACCGTCAAAAGATTTGATCGGACGGTCGCCCGACCTGTACGCCAAGTTCGGCGCCGCCGGTCCAAACAATATTGTCAAGTCACAATTGGACATCGTTAAGTCGGTCCGAATACGATAGCGCCGCGTAATAACCGTGACTGCAACAGCAGTCGTACCTTTGTACGACTTCCGATTTTTTTTTTAACTGTCAAAACAGTCGCTGTCTTTTCGCGCGCACAAAACCAGTGACTGCTAAAGCAGTCGCTGTCCGTCAACGTGTTAAGTACCCGCGACGATGAAACACCGTCGCGTAAATAAAGAATTTATCCAATTTTCCTTTATTCAAAGAAAAACTTATTCGAGTTTTACTACGTTTAAGTGTAAAATACGTAATATAATTAAATTAAAAAATGTTAACATTTTTTTTTTTTACGCATAATAAATACTTATTAAACACTTATCGATCGTAAATCTACAAAAAAAAATATAAAGTATACTATAAAATATAAAAGTGTACTATTTTTTTTTTTATATATAGAGTGAGAAGGGATCCTCGGAAACTGGTGGCTCTGTGCTTGTGCACCGCGTGCACATGCGTTCGATTCATATGAAAACTTTATTAACTGTATAAACAGAAAAACTTACAGCCCGTTGAGTCACTAATGAATTACTGAAACAAACCAAAGCGCCGATACAATTCTAACGCGGAGTTTGTGAACAATACCAATATTGACACGATAAAACACGTCTTCGCAGTATATTGGGGGGGCCTTAAAAGTGACATTGCATTCGTGTTGATGGAACCGTGCATTTGGTGGATATAAAAGCTCAGAGTATTTTAATTTTTTAAGAACCCCTTGTTAAATAGTGTTAGTTTACGGTTTTGGGAACCAGTTCAAAGGTCGTTTATACGGGTATTTACCCGAAATTGCGAATGCATATCTCGAATAACGCCTTCAGGATACAGGGGTCCTTTTACTTACCGGCGAGTCGGATTAATTTCGTCAAAAATACCTCGATAACAAAGAATGATGTCCGTAGCCACTAACAGCTAATAATTCCGACACAGTTTAAAATACTATAAAAATACTATAAATACTGTAAAAAAAATATACCGAATGTCGTTTATTCAAATGGACACAAAATGCGAATATTAAATATATATTTAAATATGACTCGCGGGAATAAATCGACCAAATGAACACAAGATGTACCTAATTTAACTTTTTAGTAATTTTAAAAGCTAATCCTACACTCAAAATCCGTGTATACACATAGCAGACAAATTACGTATTTTATTAATCGACGATTGAAATTATTACCCTATAGTATTATAATATAGTATGGTTACTATGGTCTTTTTCAAAATTTCCATCAATAGGTATTGTTTAGAAATTTATTTGTCAGTTCCTAACGTATTGAAGTATGTATTACACGTATATTTTACTATATCAAGTGTGCTTTTCAATTCGCCTTTTTTGTCTTTAAACAACTTTTCGACTTTGGAAGACTCGTCCCAATCACGTCAATATCAGGAGTGGTTTCCGGTAGCAAATTTCGTTTATGTCGGGAGTATTTATTTTGAGAGGTCATTTTGCGATATTCTTTGTACTTTTTTTAACAACGTGGGAAAGCAGCGACAGTCGGCGGAAAAATTAGAATATTAATCTACGCTGCTTATATCGCAACGTTTCTGTTAAAATCGATGTTGGTATTTTTTTTTTTTTTTCGTTATCTGTGTTTGTTATAAGTGTTTTGCCCGGCTATAAATAACCGGTGTTTTGTGCGTGCAAATAATATTATATAATTTTAGTGGGCTTTTTTTTTTTTTTTGCTCTTTTCAAAGATATGCGCACAAGCTGCGCTTGACATATTTTATAATATAGTACATAATGTTTAGTAAATCAGTCGGCTTTATAAAAATTATGACGTTTATACTTTGAATGAAAATATTATATACTCGGTTAGAGTGACGCAAAAGTTTCTTCGTGTATTTAAATTCGAAGTTTAGCATTATAGCGTTTCCTGTGGCGAAATATATTCTGTTGTGTGAATTAAAAGACATAAAACCGAGTTAAGGGTAAGTGTATATAGGAATAGAAGCGACGTATATAATAATAATAATAATAATAATAATACGAACAATTTTAAGTATTCATAGCACAGTTTTTGGGGGAGTAGACAATGTGCAGCTAATGGAATGTTTTTCTGCGAAATATGTTCCGCAAAAGTTTAAACTTCCTTTTGCAGGACATCCCGTCGTCGCACCGGTTTTCGCTGTTTTTGTTTTATTTGAATGAGCTCCACGCGGTACACAATATTTTGCGCAGTAAGTACACATATTATACGCGCAAAAGGATGTCGGAATATGTTACCCAGCCGCGATAGTATAATATTATTATACTTGGCAACCACCATACGCGTGTCGGTTCAACCATTGTTGTTAAAGTATACACGTATTTATAATGCATTTGCGAAACCGTATTTCGGATTCAGTACGGTCTGCCGAGTTTCTTTCACGTAGGTATGCTTAACATATTTTGTGCGTAAGGTTAGGTGGTTAAGTTTGGTTTCGCCAAGAGGAGCTTACGCGATGATGGTGTAAGAGACAGATTCCCCCTCCCCCCATTACGTTTTTTTTTTTTTTTTCACATAATGTCAGTGTTGTACTTTGTGTACACTCACACTTCTTGGCGTTTTGACAAAACTCGTTTACTTGAAACGTGGATCGTTCACAAAAACGCGCGTACGTCTTGCGGATTATTATCAATTATTATCAAAACTTCGTGTATCGATACATGTTATCAAAACGATTCGACGATGTATGAATACAGACAGACAGACCATTTTCTTTGTTTGGCTCCAAACTGTTGCTGATGGCTAAGGCTCGGAATTTTATGCTCTTAAAAAGTATTAAATATACGTAAATTTAAGTACAAATATTCGTTTAAAATACGCACTTGTACATTTTGTTTTTTACCAAAAATATTCATAAACATGTCCTCTAGGGATTTTTTTTGATATATACTTTTCCGAAAATAATTGTAATTGAGCGTAACTAATTTTTTGAAAAGGTACGCTTGCTGTTTTCGTTCTTTACGCTTTTCCTAATAATATCGCTCGTTAATGGTTTTTCAGTGTCAATTTTCCGTCACTGTTTAACTTCACCACACGTGGCCAACAAAACAAAATATAAATAGTTCTATCGGTTTTAAATATACCCGTACCGTACTACAACACGAAACTTTTCAAACGATTTGTCGCGGATTGTTGAATTTCCGGCATTTTCGGCAATCGAATAAAAATAATTTAAACATAACAAGAACAAGTAACAACACTAACTCGCGAACGTAACAGTCGGAACTGACACTTTTATTTACGAATGCGTATATTCAGGCCCGTCGTAATGTATATTCCACTTTGCGCGAACATTTTACTGTCGTCATTTTCGACGATTATTAATTTCATTTTACCACTTCAATTTCTTTAAAACTGTACGCCTCCCTAATGCAAGGTTTGCTTTTATCCCAGGGTATATTAATGTAATCAACTACAGCGTGTCCCACCGTGTTTGACCGGTTTTTCTAACGTTGTTAGTATTAATTTTTTTCGATTTTTTTTTTTTTCAATCGGTTCGTCATTGAGGATTTAGAGAAAAATTAAATTTTTATTTTCATCTCCTAAACATAAAAAAAAAAACTATTTATTCACATTAGAAAATGTACAAAATATCCGTTAAAGTATTATTTTAAAAATTTTAATGGATCATATATTCATATTCGATTAATAGTTTCTTAATTATAGCCGTTTTAATTGTCCGAAAACAGGCGTGAAAACAATTAATATTCAATTGAAGGTAAAAAATTACAGTGCTGATTGTAATTCCTTATCGCATAGCGTATTATTTTATAGAATATTAATTGTTTTCACACCTAATTAAATCGGATATGAACGTGTGATACATTAACATTTGTTGAATAATATTTTTTAAATTTCTTTTTTATTAATGGCTATTTTAAAAATTGTCTAAAGTAAATAAATAAAAAGTCGAAAAAAATGTTATATTAACAGCGCTAAAAAAATCAATCGAACACGGTGGGACACACAATATTGCCGTTGAATTATTTCCTAAGAAAAGTATTATTTATATTGCTGTAGAATATTTTTATGGGTTTGAAATATAATCGCGTACAATACTCAACTCATATCGTCGAAGTTTGCGATAACCTTTTATCAGTTTTAGCAATATAATTTCTAATCTTTGATTTATTCGTTATAATAGCGGGAAATTATGTTTCGACATTTTTGAAAGAAACGAAAGATAAAGAACGCGTCATCGTTCACATCCAAAGGTGCGGTAGGTCATATCAAAATGTAAATGTTATATTATAATCTAAGTATTTGCATTTAATAACACTATGCGACGGTAACTATAATAAGAGGTATTATTATAATGTTTCTTTCAACTACAAATCAAGTCATCACTATATACCTCCTATATACCTCAATAATCAGACCACTTTTAACGTATGCCTGTCCCGTCTGGGCGGCAGCCTCACCCACTAAAATTAAAAAACTCCAAATTCTCCAAAACAAATCCCTTAGGATTTGCCTAAAAGCACCTTGGTTTATGAGAAATCGCCAGATACACAATGACACTGGAATATCCCTAATAAATGTTTGGATTAAAACTCATTATAAAAACTTCCACGCCAAGCTGAAAGACTCCGAAGGAGCCCGTCTTTACAAACTAGGAAGAAAAACCCAAAATAGGCGACTTCGACCTCGATTATNAAACTTTAATTAGGAATCATTATAGCATTATTATCTTAAGATAAATGTAAATATTAAACCATATTTTTAATCTATTGTATTTGTAATAGCACCTAATGTGCTGAAACATTTTAAAATAATAAATAAAAAAATAAAATAAAAAAAATAATGTTTCTGATCGTTTTTATACAAAGAATTACCCTGTTTTCAAATGTTATTAAAAAAATGTTGAAAAAATATTATTCAATGTATCTAACTGTAATAAAAAAAAAAAATCTCACGACTAAATTGCGGATGTTTATACGTTGTTGTTGCGCTTCTCGTACAGAATAATGTTATAGTTTGGTGGGAAATTTGGAATATGTATATGATGTTCGATTCGAATATTAAGAAGACTGAATCTATAAATCGAATATTTCATTTTTTCAATACGTCATTTATTTTTTTTTTTTTTTTAGAAAAACTCTAGGAAATCTGGACAACCTTTTCAAACGAAGTACCACTGGTTGGGAGATCCCCGTCATTTAATGTACGGCGTGAACAATTCGGAACATTTTTACCGCCCGAAAAAGTAGAACTGAAACGGCATTTTCGACACCCTCGTAATCTAAAATCGATCAAAACGTCTTTTTTCTATGATACACAGCAGTGATAATGTTTTCGAGAAGTAACGGCGCCGTCGAAATTCGGGCGAGTGGGCGTGTGGATAAGACAAGAGCCAAATATGTTTTTGTAATAGTGTTATAGTACTTGAAAAATAATCAATTATTCTAAACAGCGAGTTAAATGAAAAAGAAAACTTGTTTACGTCATGATATATGCATATTAAAAGCTATATATTCTATACAATACACATCGATTTTCATACGTGTAGGGGCATTTATTGGTGAATATCCACTGTTTGTTCGTTCTCCCGTCTCTTGAAATAAGCTCCAAGAGCAAGTAGACCGACGCTCCCTCTTAACTATTGGACTTTCCTCACACGTCTCACCGGTGAACGTATTTCCTTGAACAAAATATAATATTTTGTTAAAAAATCTACTAGTTCAATAATTTACCATTTATTTGCTTGTGGATACACGCACAGTAGACAAAAATCCTATTCTACCGGGTTTATCGAAATATACTTCGTCAAAAAAATACCCCGGATGATGTGGGTGTATTCGAATTAAATGAGTGAGTCGGATGAACTATTTAATATACTAATCTTGGCGCCTTTGATAAACATATTTCAACACGCCGTCCTACACTACCGTAGAGTAAAGTAGATGTACCGTGTAACCGGAACCTAGGCATGGTAAAAAAAAAAAATAACCGTGACGTTCGAATAAACGACGACTGTGGTTACGCTATGGATTTATTGCGGTCGCACTTGAGCAGCTACCCGCGCGACAGGAGGAAACTCAAAAGTCATCGGCTGTGAGACCGCAGTGCCGAATTTTTAACGGTTTACGGTGCGCGGACATCTATTATCATTGTTATACGGTGTGGCGTGTGAGACGCGTGCCGCCGTTCTTCTATACTTGCATGATAAACTATATAATTTATTATTATTATTATTATATGTACGAAGACAAAAAGCGAACTGGTTTCCGGCGTTGATGACGGGGGTCCCTTGACCTTTTTTTTTTTTTTTTTGCGCTTTTTTTT
>CABPRJ010002413.1:399934-415614 GCA_902439185.1 Cinara cedri
AAAAAAAAAAAAAAAAAAAAAAAAAAAAAAAAAAACACCCGACGAAGAGGAGAAAAAAAAGATATATACGCGCACGCACGCGCACACACAACACACAATGGTAGAAGGAATCGACGCGGGTCGCCGGACGCACGCGTCGGAAGGATATGGAAATTTGTACGTACACCGAAAATTTGTCGCGCGCACCGTCATTAATAATATTGTCCCTTCAACAATGGGGCCGTCGTCACGGGGGGGTAGGGAATCCGAATTTATTGCTTTTATTAATATCGGAACGCTCGCGCGCGCGCGTTTGTGTACGTCCTACACGCACACACGCACACACACACACACACACACGCACACGCACACACGCACACACACACACGCACACACGCACGCACGCACACGCACACGTATATATAACGCGCGACGGATGATAATAATAATAATAATAATAATAATAATAGTAATAATAATACGATACATTACGCGGCATTCACCCCGTGAAGATATTGTCATACGAGCGCGCCGCCGCCGTCGCTACGCGTTTTCGCAAACGTACAAAAATATTGCACACGAGAGCGTTAAATAATAATATTATCATTATTTCCCGACGGGTGTACCGCGTCGAAAACCCGCGGGCAATTGGAGATCGGCTACACCGTTGAAACGCACACCGTCGTATACGTTTTTCGATTCCCCCCCCCCACCCCACCACCACCCGCCCCCAACGACCCAACCGCCATCCCGACGAGGAATGCGGCGGTTTTACCGTGACGTTCGTTTTTATTATTTCCCCCCCCCCCGGTTTTTCGACGGCCGCACTTCGTTGTCGGCCGTTTTGCTCCGGTTTCCCGCGAGTGTGTAGCACTTTTTCTGGAACGTACGGGGCCGGCGTGTTGGAAATCGGTCGTTTCGATCGATTTTCCTTGCAATTTTATTGACCATTGGAGAGCGCCCGGGGAAAAAAAAAACCGTAGGAATACCGGGAATGTTTGACGCAATAACGATTTCGTTATTTTCTATTTTTTATTATGCGTTTTTCTTTTTTTTTTTTTTTATGTTATTATTGTAAATCGATTAGAATTAATTACAAAGCGTATCATCAAATACTTATATCGATTTTTATTTTTTGATTGACGCGATAATAAAATGTTCAAAACATTCTGGCGATTTTTAAATTATTCATACCCAGGCGTACAACATTTTCGAGTTTTTTTTTATTTTTAGTTTTTATTTGGTTTTCATATTATGCGGATAAAATTTTGTTAGCCGATAAGTGACGATTATGATAAGTTGTACTCAAAAAAAAGTTTATTTTTTTTATAATATACTCGTTTAACAAATTCAAAACTTAGTGGAAATCGTAAAAATCGCGGCATTTCAAAACACGTTTAACCGAACTTTGCTCAGAATCGTTTGATTTATCATTACGTACGGATATAAATTAAATAACTTAATGTAACCTACCTTTCAAATTTTTTCTTTTAGTTTTTAATCCTCAGATTAATTTATTGGAGTTCTCCGTGCATCTTTATTGTAGCTTAATTCTTTATGTTCCTCGTTTTTTCCCCTGTTCGTATCTTTCACGATTCCAATCCCGCATGAGTCTGTCATTAGTCTTCGTTTCCCAATGTATACGTCAGCGTTATGAAGTCGCTATCTGTTATCTAGCAGTAATGTCAGATGCCTATGTAAAATGTCGTACTTGTTTTCCCGGTTCATTGTCTAAACGAGTCAAACGGGATCAGTTTAACGGCATGTTTTACATTTACATTTTTCAAAACCCGGATTAAAATGCTGCGTAAAAACCATGTGAAAAATTCTATATAAAAAAAAAAAAAGAAAAAAAAACAATTGCCTTTGAACGCATAACGCAGCGAAAGCGTTGGAATTTAAAATCAGTTTCACAATCTATTGTTAATTATTCCTTTGTATTGTACCACTGAAATGTTTGAAAATATTATGTTAATTAACCAGTATTAAATGTTAAACTCTGAAATTTCCTTCACCATTACATCGACTTCGTGGCGCAACGGTAGCGCGTCTGACTCCAGATCAGAAGGTTGCGTGTTCAAATCACGTCGAGGTCAAACATCTTTTTTGCGTTTTTTTATTTTTTTTTTTAATATTAAAAATCATTATTCTAATACTCTTTTAATATCCGTTCTCAAAAGAAAAACATCCGTAAATTGTTTTTTTTTTTTTTTTTTTCAAGAAATTTAACAAATATTCATCATAATACGAGTATATGATTCGCCGCATATTTATTTTCGTTTGGTATAATTTAAAGACAAATGTTATACAATAATGTACGTCAGTCATATCGTCACATTTATTAATACCCAAACGAACGTACCAATGAATAATTATTTACCCAGTGCTCAAATCGAAAATAAAATGCAGAGGGTCTCGTAAACATTGCAAATAATCGTTGAATTAATTTCGATAAATATGCGACGAGTACAGTCGTGCATGCGCATGCACATAGGCCGTCTCAACGAGTTGCCCGTTACAAATATAACAGTTTACGGCACGCGGACGATCAACATAACGTAAGACACTCGTTATCTCCGGAAGTATTAAGTTTTTTCGAAATTCGGTTTTTTAACAAAAACGGCTCTAAGATATTACACATTGCCGTTATTTTTGTGAGCTTTGTATTTGGGGACAACGGGCGAAACCGTTACCGACTTTCGATTTTCGAATAGGAACTGACGACATTTTAATTTCATTAAATTTCGGTGTCGATATTTTTCACTTCCGTCAACTCGTAGACGAGATATTTTACTTTTAAGTTCGCCGTTTTGCGGATAGGGGAGAGTAGTGGTACCTAACCATCACCTTAATGTTGGTCTACTACTCTCCGCTTATCCAAATCTGAAACTGGAATATCTCGTCAGCGGGCTGACGGAAATAAAAAACGTCAACGATACAATTTTCTTAAAACTAAAATTTCTTCTATTGAAGCATTTTTTAAAATTCGTTACTATTTGAAAATCGAAAGTCGGTAGTGATTTGATCTTCGAAAATAACAGCGACGAAAAACAACGAAAATATAAAAATTTTAAAAACTGTTTATTTCTTAGATTTTCTAAAAAACAAATTCTGAAAAAATTGAATACTTTCAGAGATAATGATTGTCTTTTATGTTACGTTGGTCACGCCGTATAGTATGATTTAAGGAGAAAACGATCGCAGACACAGTAATTATAATATAATATAAAGCCCAAACCAATTATAAAAAGAAATATTCTGAAGCCAATCCCCCCCCACCCCTCGCCAATATATCGATCATGTTATAATAATACAATATCATTTTTGTATACTTGGTACTTACTTGACGAGGACCTGACTGGGGAGGGAGGGCTTGGCTGAGTCGCGAGGGAGAAGTAAGTCCCCGTCACAATCGGTGCCAATGTCATCGGCTATAATTTTTAATTTATCAATTGACCAGCGGATATTTAGTTTTGGTTTTTTATTGCGACATCAATAAGAGAGGAGAATAAGAGGAGAGAGGCTACAGAGAATGATACGAGTGGAACGTGAGACAGACGTCCGGGTTACTTATTGCACAACGCCTCTAAATACGTATGCACCGATAACATCCGTCGCAATAACACCGCAGGCGTCCTAATTTAATTTCGAAAACTATTCAAATAATTTAAATAATTTAATTAATATCGTACCGACTAAAACAAAAACCAATCAGACATCCGCTATACTAAAAATATCCAAACCAGTGGTTTCCAAACTCGGGGTCGTGACCCGAAACATGGTCGTGGATGATTTTACGGCAGGCCGCAGAAAAATAAACATATTGTTATTTTTTTTTCCCGTTTTTTTTTTTTTTTTAATTATTTGTGTCTGTGAGCAACTTTCTACCATACATTTTGTTCCAATCAAAATATGAAAAAACCAAAAATTTTTGTTGCATTTTAACTCTGGTAGTCAAGTTGGTGCATTGTGGAGGTCGTTATTTTAAAATTGTCATTAATATTCTACGTAACGAGGAAAAACTGGTTTTTTAGGATAAAAATAATGTTTTCGGTGGCAAACGTTTTTATTAATTTGTAAGTTTATTTTTAAGTTTTTTATTATTTTAATCTTTTAATTTTTTTTGATCAATCGCGAAAACGCGCATTGTTGAAAAAGCAATGCTACCTTGACCGAGCTCCGCTCAGAATCGTTTTTCGTTAACAATGACGTTGTTAATCGTTGCGTGCAGACATACAAATTCAATTCCCCTCTATATCCCGTAACTTCCCGACCTCTCAACGGCAACGGTGCCGGCCCACCCGTGGTGTGAAGTAAGTGTGTCCGTTTTTTTCTCTTCGTTATCCGCGTACGATTGAATTCTTGCGGAACAACATAAATCGCTGAAATCAGTGAATGTTCCGAAAACGGTGGCCGTGCCAGCAAGTACAATCGGGTCGCGCGCACGTATATTATAACACCGAAATTGTATGGGGTCGCGGTGAAAAATGTTCGGGAATCGCCGATCTAAACACAGCGACGTTAAAAATAATTATTGTTAACGGCTATTTGCGTTGCGCCTTGTGCGGAGTTAGAAAAAAAAAAACAAAAAAATGAAAATGAAAACGCTTACCTAACCTAACGCGACCGTGCCGAAAGTCAAATACCTCGAAGTCTGTGCTTTCGTACCGTAGACCTCGTGGCGCAACGGTAGCGCGTCTGACTCCAGATCAGAAGGTTGCGTGTTCAAATCACGTCGAGGTCAATAACAACGTTTCGCCGTTGCCAATGCTTTTTTTTTTTTTTTGCATAATTATTATTATTTTTTTTTTCGCCGTTCGGGTCGTAACATTCGTGTAGGAACAACAGTCGATTATTTTTTATGTACCGCGGTACGAAAACTTTTACGCGTTATAATATTTTATTTGCGCGTGCCAACAATATTATTATTATTATAATATAGGCGAGGAATCTGGTCCGTTTGCGAGGGGAATAATTTCGGTAAAACGCTCGACAAATATTGAGAAAAACCGACAAAAAAAACGTAGGAAATGTTTTGTGCGTAGGTGATAAATCGGTTATTTTCGATTTCGTTTCGGTTTTCGTAACCCGGATACAAATCATTGTAAAGGGAGGCTCGACATTTTATGAATTTGAAACATGATTGGCCTCTTTTTAGACGCGGTACAAAAAAATTCAAATACATTTTGAGCTGTTTATAGTCATTTGAAATTTTCGAGTTTCATTTGAATAGTAAATTTAATTTAATTTTTTTTTTTTATTATAAAATAGTTTTTAATCTCGGTTATGTAGGTCTTGTAGTTTTATTTAGATTTACAGTAATGTTTGACAATTTTTGACACGGGGTTCATCTTAAGTCATATTCGGTTGTAAAAACGAAAAACTTACCTAATGTAATACGTTGTTTTAGATTCTGAACGGAGCTAGCACATAATATCAGTCGTTTTTAGAACACGTGTTTACATGCCCTAAAATCCTCAAAATATTTATGCGATTATTGCATTAAAAACACCGAAATACGATCGGAAAAAATGTACGAAATCGTTGAAACACGCTTTGAAAGTGTGTACACGAAATCGTAAAAATTCAAAAAACCGAAACGCGCAGAATAAAATTCGAACCGCGTTGAGTAAGGTCATGAAGACACGCCGACGCGTGCGATCGTTTCGGTACGAACTGCTCGTTTTTTTTTTTGTTTTTTTTTTTCCGACTAATCAATGACAAACGCGCAAAAGCATTGCCTGTGCAAATATTGGCCGTAGTCAAACACGGTCTGTGTTCACGTGCGACAATAACAGTTAACAGTATTATTATATTTAAAAAACACTCGGCCAAGTGGCATAACGCTATTCTCGGTATTTGCGTAAAGCCACGTAGGCTACGTTAATAAGGCCCCCAATACGGGGTACGTCCCAATACTAAAAAAATGTCTACGCACGGCCGACAATCGCCTGTACGACTTGCCCGTGCCGCCGCTCGGTCGGCCGCTACGATCACCGGCCGTGTTCGGTATTAATAAAGTGGTCAAATCGGTAACGTACCGTACGTTATGGTTAGGTCGGGGCGGCCAGATTTAATTTTTAGAAATCCGGGACACCGAAATTCATAAAAAAAAAATAGGTAATCATCCAGTAAGTATATAATTGCGTAGGTATTTGTATATAACTTTTAGGTATAAATAATATCGAAATTAATCAATTAGACGGGCCAGTCTTTGTTTAATTAACGCTCAAAATTCGAATAAAAACGATAATACAATTTCCAGTCGTCGAGATAAACACACTAATCTGGGTAGATTTACGCATACAATGCAGGTGTAAATAACCTAGTCGGATTATTGTTTCCGGCAATCATCGCAGTCGCACGCGGCACGCGCGGGTATCCGATTAGGGCCGTTGGACTTGACCGCTTCGGTTACGCGTGCCCGGGCACCTCTAGGTGGGTAGTCGCTCGCAGTAACGTTTTTACGAACCACGACTATCACGCGGGTAACGTCGTAAACAATATTGAGACTCGGTTAGGTTAGGTTACCTAACCTAACCTTATCGAACCCACACGCAATAACGATGTATTTCTGTGAAATTAAATAAATTTCAAAAATAAATCCACAAATATCAATACACACAATCGAGCACATTATAACAATATAAATCATGTATTTTGGTAATTTTTCGAAAATCGATACCGTAAAGTCATCGTGTTGAACATCTTATATTTCACGCGTACACTGTACCGACTTCGTGGCGCAACGGTAGCGCGTCTGACTCCAGATCAGAAGGTTGCGTGTTCAAATCACGTCGAGGTCATACGAAATTTTTTGCACTTTTTTGCTATTGAAAACCGAATTTCCTATTTCAACATTAGTTTATTATCCGTTCTTAAAACAAAATATTTAATATAAAACATTTTTTTTTTTTATGAAACAAGTATATTATTTTTCAATCTAAAAACTTAAATGTAAAATAATCAGAAGATATTATTTATTTATTTTTTTTTTTTACTTCTTCAATTTTTGTAATTTGATTTATTTAACTGTGTACTTGTTACTAATTTAATTTTTTTTCGAAATTGTTAGTAATACATAAATCCGTTAATTTCTGTTAATATAGTATTTTGTATACACGTAAATAGCGAAGATGACTTCATAATTAATTGTCTACATACTTCGCATTCGCTGTAGATTTATTATCGTAATTTTTTTTTTCCAAATTGAATTGATTCGTTCGAAAAACGCTTTCATATGTTTATTCTTTGTATTACAATAAATGTCAGTAACGCATACTGTATATAATACTCGTATAGACGATTTGATTTTTTTTTTTCTGTCTTGTAAAAAAGAAAAATACGAAACGTCGAATGTCGACGCAGGTATACCTACCCGCGGGATAAATGAGCGCCACGGGACGCCTATTACCTGCTGAAATATCCCAAAACCAATATTTACTTTTACTTCTCACCCTCCCACAATTATTAATTATCTCGTTATGAGCAGACAGTCATTTATTTATTGTGTTTCGTTTACAATTTATCGACACCGGGAAAATGTTTGGTTTTTTTTTCCCTTTCAAATATTTAAACGTATAATATAATAGGTATAGGCATAGTTATACACCAACACCTCTGCCGATAATTTAATAATACAACGTCTAAATGCCCGAATAATATATATATTTTTTATTTTTTCCAACAACTCGATTTTAAATTGCAGTCCGTGAATTCGGATATAATTACACCGTCGTAATATCGCGGTATCAATAGCGTTACGTCGTATTCAGTGGCGCGCGCACGAGGAGGTTAGGGGTTACGCTCCCCCCCCCCGCCTGGCGGCGGTCAAAAAGTACGTTGGAAATCTATGATTTAATAAATTTATCTCGAAATCGCACAATATACTTTATTATATTTTGTTACGAGGAAAAAAGCATCGGTTTTTTTTTTTTTTTCAATTTGCATTTAAATTCTCGTTATCGTTTTAAGTACAGTCATAGGCTATGACATTACTTGTGACTCGTAACAAGAGTAGGTTCTACGGTTTATTCGTGAATCACGGCGGTCACAATATTGTATTATTTACTACATCACCTCCCGTTGAAAATTCTCGCAGGACACGCCGCCATTGTCTCGTACACAGTATAATTTAATAAGACAAGACGCGTGATGCTGTTGATATGTTCTTTATTAGCGTGTACCCGCATGTGCCGAACAGTTTTTTTATCGAAACACACACCGCGTGTACAACAGGTTTACGTCATGTTTTAAGGATCGGTCTGATACCGATTTGTGTTCCGATATACGCGGTTCAAACCCAAATGTTACCGAAATATTTTAAGATATATTGTGTCGATTTAACGATCAACACGCGCATTAAAAGATATTGTGAGGATAGGTATACAATGGACTAACGATTCTACACATACGCGTATAATATATTACGCTCCTGCCGAAAGGAACACCTCAATTAACAGTAACACAAAAAAAAAAAAAAAAAAAGGTGCTTATACAATACCTTATAATATAGGTACTTATTGCTGAATGTCCCGTCTACCTACATGCGGGCATACTGGTTTTTCTGGTATTAATAACATTAACCGTTTCTCCGACGATATTGTTACATGTTGTGAAAAAGGTACTCGGTAAATTATCAATTGTATACTAAATGAAAATACACCTTTTAGATTTCGATTGGAGCGAAGAATCTCACGATTCTACAAAGAATATTTTATATTTTTTTCGGTGGACAAATTTTCAACCAACAATTTTGCTCCGATCTATAATAATAATACTTTTTTCCTGAACAGAAATAGGACTGGGGAAGTACTTCAAGGAGAGGTTATTTTTTCGATTTTTCCAGGAGTTTTCTCAACGTAGGAAAAACGGGAAAACAAGTGCAATATTAAACAAATATTATTAAAGAAAATATATAATGCGTATACGTCCTTATTCTACCACAGTATGACACGTGTATTGTTGACGAAGCATTTATTCTTTAATATCTTATAGTCTTATTTATTATTAATGTACATTGTACCACGTGATCCATTTAAGTGGGTACATTCATTATCTCGGAAAGCACAAATTTATTCCGGAATTTGTTTTCTAGAACATTTAAGAAACAATCTGCTGTACAATTTTATATTTATGTTATTTTTTGTCACTCTTATTTTGGGCGGTAAAACCACTACCTAATTTTTATTTTTAAAAGAAAACCTATACTAAAAGTTCCACGAATAGATGGAGTATTAGTTGAAATAAATTTTAATGCTGACATTTTTTATTTCTGTCAAGCCGTTGACGAGATATTCCACTTTTAATTTTAGGCTGGAGGAGAGTAGTGGTGCATTAATAACATTCCGCTCATCGTACCGCCACACAAATGGTACTTCACTACTCTCCTCCAACCCAAACTTAAAAGTGGGAAATCTCGTCAACAGATTAACGTAAATTCAACACTAAAATTTATTTTATCCAATACTCCATTTATTTATGAAATTTTTAATATAGGTTGTGGTTCGAAAAACAAAAGTAGGTAGTGATTTTACGCTCAAAAATAAGGTTGATAAAAATAACATAAATATAAAATTGTAGAGCAGCTTGTTTCTAAAATGTTATGGTAAACAAATTCTAAAAAAAGTTATTACTTTCCGAGATAAAAAGTGTCTTATGATAGATTGATCGCTCCGTATATATGTTTGTCATAGTTTAATGGTTTTAGATACATGGGAAAACACTTTAATAAGGTCATTTTTCGAAGAGTTTTTCTCGGCAAATGTGAAAAACAGGGAAAAACGTAGAAAAAAACGGGAAAATCGGTACAGTATTAAACAAATGTTACCAAACATATAAAATGCCTATTTAATTGTTTTACCATAATATGACATACATATTGTTGACAACACTTTCAACCGAACTCCGCTCAGAATCGTTTTTAGTAAGCAATGGTTTATTGTTGCTTATAAATACAATATAATTTACCCTCTATATCCTACATTTCCAACTTTTCACCAACAGCAGTGGCCGCAGCCATCGTGCGAAGTATGTCCGCCTTTTTTTAGCCGATTTTTTTTCCCACTGTGTATACCTGCAGTACGTATTATTATTATAATATTATACGAAAAACAGGGGGAAAAAAAACCTAAACAACAAACAATCAAGCCGACGACGACGATGATGATGATAAACCTCATAAGCTCATTCGTATGCAAATCGCGTAAAGGGTGCAAAAAGCGGCGTGGGCAGGACCGAAAAATTAACGTTTTAGAGCGAACACGGTTTTCGTGTGGCACTCCGGCGAATAAATTAAACCCCCCTCGGCGGCGGCGGCGGGGGCGGTGGTTTTAGGTTAGGTATATAAAGGGAGGTGTATATGCGCGATTTACGCGTATTATTTAATATATACCGCTGTATACAGGGTGGTTCGGAAATGAAACCGGAAAACGTGCGTATACCTCGCACTGCGGTGTCCGAACGAATCTTCGAATGTATAGAAACGAACGCTCGAACGATATTCCTCACGAAGTTCTCACGTATGAATCGGCGACAACCATTCGACAAAATATTATAATAATGCGCGTCATCGTTTTTACACGCGATTAACGATATTACGAATAATATTGTTTTCATCCGAATAAAAAATAAACGGCATAGTGCGACATATCAATTCGTACGGGGGTTTTACGGAAAATATCATCAGTGTACACGTATTTACGTCCGAAAAATATACAACGTAGAAACGAATCGATAAAACGCCCGGGTTCCGGAGATACGTATAGAAAGAAAATCCCTGCAAAAAATATCGCATTACCCTCGGCGTTTTTCGTAAACTTCGAGTTTTTATCGAGACTATGACTTCAGTATTCGTGAATAAAGAAACAGGACGACGGGCAACGAAATTTATAGTATCCGTCCGGCGAGATTTCATTTACGTTTTTATACTCGAATTTATTACGTATTATTTATTAAGAATAGGTTAGAGTCGTAGTGAACAACCGACGGGCTTAAAGACACGGCAATCATTTGTAAAAATAAAATAAAAAATTAGAAACGTATGGGATATCTCCCGGTGTCGGGATTGAAAGCGTACCTGAAGGAAAACGAGTTGGGATATTGCACTTGGTATTAATACAAAAACAAACCTATCATTTAATTTATACCTGTAAGCAACGATAAACCATTGCTAACGAAAAGACGATTCTAAGCGAAGTTCAGTTGATAGTAAATGCTTTGTAAACAACATGCGTAACATGTCATATTAAAGTAAAACAATTAAACAGGCGTTATATTATATTTTCTTTAATAATATTTGTTTGATGTACCGGTTTTGTACCGTTTTTTCGAAAAATACGAAAAATCGATTCTGAGCAGAGTTCAGTTGATAACGTTGCTTCGTCAACAATACAATACATGGTATTATGTCATATTATGGTAAAATTATTAAAACAATGTGCGTTTCCATGACAACAATGATTGTTTGAAAAAGATTAAAATAATACAAATTTAATAATAGCAAAAAAAAAAAAATAAAAATGTCATTGCCAATGACAACCTTATTTTTAATCTTTCTATCTTTTCTAAAGACCGAGGGTTTTCTCATTATCTCGAATATTAATGAGAATTCCAAAAAAATTACCTCTCTAAAGTACCACCCCGAAGAAAATTTCCTTTCAGAAAAGATTCAAACTTTAACAATCGGAGTATGTTTTCTGGTAGTGAATGTGTTCACATAAAAAAAAAAAAATACTCAACATCATTGTAACACTCCTTGTTCTACTCGGAATCTAAAAAACGCCAGTGATACGATTGAATGAAAACTAATTTTCGAAACAGGATTTGAAATCTCAACGGGTTTTCGATTTCGGCGTCCGAAAATCCGGATCATGTCGGACTTTGGCGAATCGCCCTGATTTTCCCCGCCGTCATTGCCGCAATAGCGGGAACGCGTTCCGTTTTCACGGGAACTGTTCCGACGCCGGAACAACCTCGTCGCGCACACCCCCCTCACCCCCTCGCCCCCTCACCGCCACCCACACACGCCAATCGCTACTGCGGAGTGCGTACGCCGCATACCCGATAATTTCCCCGATAGTCTCGCAAACACCCCGTATACCGGGATATCGCGCGGTGTACCGTTGTGATACCGTATAGTCCGGGGGTTTGACGCGGCGGCGGCGACGTTCTCTCCGTTTAATTATCTCCCTATACCGACCGTCACTCACTCTCTCTCACTGTCTCTCTCTCTCTCTCTCGGAAAAGTCGACGAATTTTCGCGCAAACGGCGTACGGACCGTACGGTGTGCGCGTGCGTATATACGTACGCGAACACACTGTATACATATATATACGCATATATTATTTGTACGCGGATACCGCGAGCTTTTGCGACCGCGACGGCAATCACTGTTGTACGCCCACATTGTATAATATTATAACCGGGCGGCGCGCGGATTCTCGCGCGAGCTTATCGATTGCGGAGCGCGGCGGACGAGGGTTCGCGGCGGCTCGCGGCTCGCGGCGGCTGCGGCGGCGGCGGCGGCGGCACCGGCCGAGACCTTTGGAACCGTTCCATCTGACGGCTGCTGCGGTTGCCGTTGCCAACTTGGCGGGGCCGGTCGGGCCGGCGGCGGCGGCGGACGCGAGCCGCGGACGTCGTCGTCGCCTCGCGCTGCCTCCGCCGCCGCCGCCGACGACCCGCACCGCGTTCGCGCACCTGACCGGAGTCCGCGGCGGCGTTGCGCCGACACCGCGGCACGGGCGCGTGTGCACTTTAGCGGAAGTGGCGGCGGGATGGGAGGGCAGTGATAGATATTGGCGAGATACCATGTCACCGTTCCCCGCGTGCGTGTGACATTTCTTCTTCTTCCGGGGTATACGTTTTATTTATTAACATATTCTCTTTTTTTTCCTATTTTTTTTTTTCGTCAGCCTTTTAAATATACAGAACCGCGCAATACCCATTATATTGTATAATCAAGAACGACCGAAGGGAACATAACGCGCATTACGCAGTCGAATTGCTCGGCGTAGATTAAATATAGGTACCCGCTGAAACGTAATAACATAACGGTACGCATAGCATCATTATTATAATGGGTTTTAGTTTGTAAATAACGGAAATAAACCTTTCGTTTTGCGGGACATGAAAAAGAAATCGACATCGTTACTACAGATAATTCGATTACCTATACAGCGAAAGCGCCAAGAACGGTACAAAAAATAAATTTGTATAATCTAATCGGATAACTATGCGTACGAATACCACCGGCCTTGCTTAAAAAGTCTGGACATTGTTATTAAAAAAATAATCGTAAATAAATAAAACGTCGGACAACGTGTCTGACCGCACACGGCCGAGTATGAAATATGTGGTTCGTTATTAACGAAAATGAGTTTCTGCGGGAAACGGGTGTAATTCTCAGCGGAAAGCGATTGGCTTTAGACATTTTTTACTGAACATCGTCAACCAGTTTATCGGCCGAATTTCGACCACGCGTCAATGACCCAAACTCAAAGGCGTACCTAACACGGGAGCAACAGAGCATTTTTAGTGCATGAGCATTTTTAAACACTGTGATATTCCGATAGAAATAATACACATCCGCGGTTGATTTCCGACCGCCCACGGCCCCCGATCAAATGTATTTTTTTTTTTTTGATAAAGATAAAGGCGTGTCGACACGACAATGATTGATCTATACGGGATACGTGTACGAGTAATAGTAATAATAACGCTTTCCAAACGTCGTCGGCATCGTGTTGGCGGCTCCAAAGACGCGGAATTCTCGCCCGTCGTTTGAACGTTTTTCTCCGGACGGTTTTGCCTGTAAATCAAAACAACCGGCAACATGGTATAACGACGACGGCACACATCCGTCGATTTTTACGGTCGTATTCCGGCCAACCAACGATTCTCCGTCGCTTTCGGTATGCAGAAACCGAATTGCCCCGTTTCCGTATGATCGTATAACCGTCGGATTTTCAGCCTACAGCGGCAGCGGCCTACCCGCGATGCGAATTCCGTCGGTCTCTTTTGGTTTATTATTTTTATTTATTTTTTTTTTTCGTCGCAATGCCAATTTATTTTCATCGCTCTCCGCGCGTATCCGTCGCGTGCACGACGCGAGAAGGTACGAGTGTACGACCGTCTCCGCGGCCGCGTAAACTTCGAATTCGGATTCGATTAGGTTTTTCCACAATCCCCGGAAGCCGTTCGGCAACGTATTCGTTTATGGCGTGCACAGTGCGATTTATGAACGTTTAACGACGACGTCGTCGCGGCCCCCCGGGGTAACCGCGCGACGCGGACGAAGTCGCCGATATGTAAAAGAAATAAATAAAAATAACCACTTAAACGCAGTAATATCAAACACGTTATCGTTAACGTAAATATTCCGCGCGCCGGTCATTCATAAATCCGGTGGTCGTTCGGCTCGTGCGCGAAAACGCTGCGCGCGGCGTGCGTGCGCCGCGCTCGCGGCCGTCGATCGGAAAACGAACCGTTTCGGCGGCCCGCCGTGGACCGTACACCGCCGACAGCGATAACATCGCTTGTGAACCGCCGCACGCACGGCAATCCGCGCGACGTAAAACGGACCGACGCGGTCGCGCGGTCCGTCGCCCGAACGGCCGCGCGCGTTGACGACCGCCCAACGCGCGGAACGCCGGGAAAAACGATACGTTATCACCGTCGTCGTCGTCGCCCGCGCGCAGTTGCCGGTCCCGTTGACGGGGTCCGACGGCCGATAACGCGCGTTGGATCGCGCGCCGCACTGACCGTTCCGAACGGCCGCCGGGGAAAACCGATTCCGAACCGGTACGGGAAACGCGCGCGGTTCCGCACCGCCCGGACGCGGAATCGTCGGGCGTTCCCGGCGTGTTTCCGCGGCCGTTGGGTTTCGCGACAGACGCCCCGACATGGGAATCGACAGCGGCACACGATCGGTTTTCGCGCGAACGGGTAAAAACGCGAATGTTTTACGACGTCGACCGATTTCACGACATTCGCCCGCGTAAACGCACGCGCGGACCGGGAACGATGTTTGCAGCCGTCCCGCGGACGGCCGATTCGCTGTCGCCGCGGGCGGCAACGAACGGCCCGGAGTCATGCTCAATACGTTTCTAAGCCGTCAGGAAAACGTGGGCGGAAAAACGCGTTACGAAAAATCGATCTTTGTTTCCGGTATTTCCCGCGCGACCCGCCGCGTTCACGCCGGTACTGAAATATTAATAAGGATTATTTTAATCCGCGCGGACCGCTCGTTCAAGGTCAGGTATCCGTACCGAATCGACTTTCTAATTGTTATCCTCAATCGCGGGTCATTGCGTGGGTCACGAAGATTACCGGCTGTGTATCGGTAATAAAATTATACGCCTTTGGGTCCGGAGGAAAAGGGCTTGAGCCGGTTTTCGGCGTTTCGCCCCCCCCCCTTTCGTTATTATTGTTTTTCCTTGTCGATTCCGGTCCAAACGGTGTACGTTTACGTGTGTCGACTAACGCGCGTGGCGTCGACAATCGAATCGCTTTTGCGTCACGGCGACCCTTATTCTTCACGTTTGAAAAAAAGACACGAGTCGTACAATTACAATAATAACCATAAACGGTCCGAGCCATTCAGAACGCCCGCGTTTACTGCGCCCGGCCCCGGCGGAAATTTTCGAAACGCCATTTGTTCCGAACACGGCGACGTTGACTTACACCCCCCCCCCCCCCC
>CABPRJ010002414.1:0-196622 GCA_902439185.1 Cinara cedri
TTAAGTATAGAAAGTAAAAATCAAACGGACGACGTCATCACACGCAAAACTTACATTTATCCAATAAGAAAAAAAAAACTAGGTTAAATGTCTTTATTATACCTGTGTATCCATTGAACTCTCAAAAAGCTTAAAAGTTAATTGTAACACGTAGTTTCCTATAATTATTTTAGTAAATATAGTTTACCTTCGCCGCTATAATTAATTGATACCCAATTTCAATTTATCAACAAAAATACTTAGTTGAATTTTTTTAAACGTTTCAATTTTGAATTTGAGCATATATTATTAGTAAATACTAAATAGGTACAGACGAACTTGTCTGCTATAAGATTGATAGAAAATTACGATTAAATCAAATTTGAATAGCTACAGACACAAAATCAATTACATAATAATATATGCATTAGCTTTAAACGTTTTAAGGAAATTAGATACTGAAATTATCATTATATGCATAGCAATTTAGACTTATTTTTCGGCAATCGGGCCGATCGAGATAATGAAGCATTAAAAATTCTGAAATCAGATTTGAGTTCAACGTAATGAGATCAATTAGGTGTACATATTTTTCAAATTTTAACTCTTGATTTCTAAAAATTTGATTCTGTGATTTTAAAAGGTATAAAAATGAATAAAAAAAACCTTAGATTAAAATTAAATTTCAAGCTTGAAATTGTATTGGAAATGTGACCCGATCGATCGCACTGGCCGATATACACTTCATGCTAAATTCAAATCTATTAGCAAAATTCCTTAACGCTTCACAAGATCCATCGGACTGATTGCTGGAAAATCCATCTAAATATATTATGCAGAGTATGTGTTTAACTTAGAAAGAATATATATAGGTATCTAATCCCCTCAAAATAATTCGTTGACCGAGAATTAAAAAAATTTAAAATTTAAATATTATTATAAAATTAAAATAAAAAAAGTTGTCCTAGAATAATGCAGACGGGTACACCCACTGTTATAGGTGAGAAGTTGGGAACTAGTAGAGGGGAAATTTAAATGTATATCTGCACGCAACGATAAATCATTTCAAACGAAAAAACGATTCTGAGCGGAGTTCGTTTGATAGTGTTACTTTGTCAACAATATATATGTATATGTATACCATATATAACAATATATATGATAAAATAAATACATATGAATTATATATTTTCATTGAAAATTTTTTGTTTAATGTTGTACCTATTTTCTCGTTTTTCTCATTTATCAAAAAAACTCCAGGGAAAATCAAAAAGTTACCTGCTTAAAGTAATTCCCTAGTCCAATTTTCGTTTTAAAAAAGTTCTAACATTAAAGCAAAATTGCTGATAGAAAAGTTGTCCATAAAAAAAAAAATAAACATCATTGTAAAACCAATATATTCCTCGCTCCACTCAAAATCTAAAATTTTTCAAAGTAAATGGATCATCTAAATATAATAATAATGGGTACTATATTAAAGTACACCAACCTATTGTGCATTATTGAAAATCAAAATATTAATCCTTCTAATAATTGATTCTAAGTAACCGTTAATATTTTTTAAGTAAATAGCTATAGGTATTTCGAATTTTTTTAAGCATATTTAATTTAAATTATAGATAATTTTCCTTAATATACAGTGCAAATTTAAAAACTTTTCTGACTTAATTATAAAGAAGTCGATTTTCGTTCAAGAGATTTATGATAGAGGTACGTTAATATAATGTTATAATTTTATTGATGCGCGTCTGGTATATTATTATTTCTAGAAAATACGTGCCTATAATAAAGACTAATCGTTTTTTGGTTAAACAACCTTCAAAAAAAAAAAAAATAATAATAATAATAATGTATAACTAAACTTGATTAATTCGTACCTGTCAATAACGTGTATTGATTTTATGTAATTTTTTAACGTTAAAATAACATACATCAATTGTACCGTTTTAACGATTAACCGTTATTATGTTGTTTTACCTTGCATAAAGGACGATAAATATGTCAGTTTTAATGGTTTACGTATCGTTCAACTGAAACCTATACCTAATAGCTGACAGAGTGAAGTATAATATAATATATCTGATATGATATGATTTGTATACATATGGATCGTTGTCCTTTTGACACTCATATTTACATGTGTGTTTTCCAAGTACTGGTCAAGTATTCTTCATCGAATTATAGATATATACAGGTATTAAAATATCGTTTTAATACATTTAAACAAATGGTACATACAGCGGCGTAGTTAACATTTTTTTCTGGTAGATGGATAATTAGTTACAGTAAGGTAAGAGTCGCTTAAAGGCAGCCCCCAAAATGCCCATATGATTTTTGCTTCAGATTCTGAGTATAGCGAAGAAACTATTAGTTTTACTAAGATGTGTTTTTTGGGCAAAAAACACTTATTTGACTAATAAAAATGATCTTACTTTTTCATACCGTATATTATGTAAGATGCAGTTTTGTCACTTAGTGGTACTTCATAGTTTATTCGAACAAACCTACAAAATTCCTTATATTTTTTCCAAAAAAGTTCACTATATGATTTTTTTGAAATCATTTTTTTTTGGTGAGTGTAATAGTCCGATTTTTTACGCAATACCTACCTACCTCAGAGTATGTGGAATTTTTGTTCGCGATGGTACAAAACACGAATAATAATACAATAGTACAATTAATAATATTAATATTACCTTCAGGATTGCAAACTGTTAAACAAAATGTTTTATACGTATGTTTAAATGTTTTTAATAGGTATCATTTTCATATTTGTTTATAGAATGATTGTAGAATATAATTATTATAATGTACGTCATAATAGTATGATTATATAAAATACGACGTGAAAATTATAATTATGTGTTAACTATAATAACATGGCCTATAAAAGTTTAAATTCTTGCTATACTAACAATAATATAGTTGAAATTTAAAATCAATAAACTAACAAAAGAAAGAGCTGATACTGGGAATGGGTGAAGCTACTGTTGTAGGAGAGAAGTTATAAAGGTACATTAAGTTATTTAATTTATATATATACGTAACGATAAACTATTGCTAACGAAAAACGATTCGGAGCAAAGTTCGATAAGACATATTTCGAAATGCTGTAATTTTTACGATTTTTGTTAAAATTTGATCTTAAAACCGCTTATGAAAAAAATAAAAAAATAAATGCATTAAACTCAAATTTGTTTTATATACCAATAAGCATAACTTATAATGTACTATGTGTTGATTTTTCAAATTATTCTCTTCAGTCATATAATTTTAATAACAGATATCTATCAAATAAAAATACATATAAAAACACGAACAATATCAAATACCCAAAATACACAATCGCTACGCTCCGAATTTAAAAGTCCTTAACTTTTTTTTCTGTACCTATAGTAATATGCAGTGTAACTAACTATATTTGTAGGTACGTAACTATTAATTATTTTTGATAATTTTTTATTCTAATTCAATAATGAGCCAGAGTTTATGAGTATTTAGTCAATATTTATTGTGATTCAAATTTCTAAATAATTTTATATTATATTTAATTAAGTTAAAATGTGTTTAAAACGTTTTAAATAAAAATTGTGTACATTAAACAATGTTTATAATATATGTCAAAATTTTTTATACATATTTTTTTTCTTAAATATTTTTTTTGCAACTTATACTTACTTTTCTGCTCAGAATCTATTTTTGATTGAAATGATTTCACTATATATATTAAAATAGTAAAATTAGTTAAACTGTTTAAATTTAGTACTTTTAAGTTGTGACCACCATTAACCATATCTTAGATATATTTACAAGTAGGTATACTATAGTACTTAATTTAACATAAAAAAAGATTCTTGATAGATCTATTATCCCCTTCCATGCTCTACTACACAAGAAAATCTCATCGGTTTGTGGTGAGTATTGCGTCTTGTTTTACACAATACCATTGATATAAGCGAAATTTACACGAGTCAATTTAATTGATCAATGATAAATATTTTAAATCGTCCCCATATTTTTAATCAGAATGAATTTTTCAAAAACTGATTATCTAATTCGGCCGATATTGATTAACAATTTTTAAATGAGTATTTATAGTTAATTTAATGAACGTACACTAGTTTACAGTGGGGGCTCGTGGTATTAAAATTAAGTGGTGTATAACATAATAGTAACAAAACAGTATTTCTCCGATTATATCCGCAAAGTAATATTATATTTAGGAAAATGGTCATTGGTGAATTAATATTTCTGTGATTTTTGTTTCGTGACTGTTGTTATATTTAAATCCATCAAAGATGTACCCAATGTTTTAATTTTAATTTTTTCCTCATTTGAATAAGGGGAGAATTTATTTTTCAAACGATTTTTTAAAGGAAAAAAATACGCGTTAATTCTATGAGGAAAGAATTCACTGTAACTGGTAAAGTACCTGTATAATATACATCTATTGTGAAATATCATTGACTATTCGATGCAGAAATTAGAATACAAATGGAAAAACATCGAAATTTAAGGCAGATAGGTATCGTTTGTTTTAGTAATCTGTTCACATTACAGTAATTGCGCACAGAGTTGCATTATATTTCGCGATCCTTCCACTCGTAAACCTTACGTATTTTACAGTGACTACGATATTTAAAATAAAATATTGTTAATAAAGTAAAATATAGTTTTGAGGAAACGACATGGTGCTCTTGCGTCTAAGCATCAATAAGCGCAAACCAATTGAACAGTTATGAGTCCAACACTGATTTGAATAAAAACGGAAACCATATTCTTATTTCGTTAACACGATTAATTTTATTGAATGAGTGTTTGATACTATTATTATTATTATTATTATTATTTTTAATCAATAACTAAATTGATTCGTGTAAATCCTGCAGCTATACCAGGTGATCCATTTTAAGTGTCGAAACTCGGGATTTTGTAAAAAAAAAAAAGTATTTACTTTTCTCGGAATTCTGTATATAAGCTACTGAACCAAAAGTGGGTTTCACGGTTGCATTCCCAAAAATAAGGGAGACGAAAAATATCGAAAAAATTACGCAATCATGTTATATCTTACATCTAATTATTACATAAGTTGTAAAAAATAAATTCCGAAAAAAGTGAACACTTTTCGAAATATCGATTTAAAAGGATCGCCCGGAATAAAGGTACTATATACAGTGGTTCAAATGCAGAGACTTATTACCGTGCAGCAACCGGTGCACTTCAACAGGGACCGTTTATCGTCGGCTGGCCTGTTCTTCGCGGCGTCCGACCTGTCGGGTCCGCCCCGGCTACAACAGCCGCAACACAACCGCCTGATGAACTTGGGTGCGGCGCAACGACAGCAGAACATCCGACGTTTTAATTTTGCGCAAAACGTGTCGGTTGGTCGGGCGGGCACGGTCGGCGGAGCGATGCCCAGTGCTCCTATTGACCCGGATGACGACGTCACGGCGGGTTTCTTTGGCTTTTTACCGCAGCAGCAACAGCAGCACCACCGCAGACATCTCCGGTCACCCGCCGCCGTTGCCGTTGCTGTCGCTGTGGTCACCGCTGCAGACCGTTTTTTTAACCGCGGCCGACGTTTCCACAGGCACGTCCAACATTTGGACGAGCGGCTATCGGTAGCCGGTGTCTCTTTGCCCGCGGCCGGCCGCCGTCGCCGATCGCCGCCGCACAACTTCCGGGCGAACCGCTTGTAAGCCGGAGCTCTCGCCGCCACCGGTTCATCTTTCGGCCGCGGTCCTTCCGCCGGCACGATGATTTTTTCGGATTGCCTGCAACCACAAAACGGTTGTGTAATAAATACCCATAATATAAAAAAAGTTCGATATTCTAGTTTTTTTTTTTTTTACGTGTCACGTCAAAAAAAAAAAGGCAACTTATACATTATAATGTATAGTGGGTATAGATAGACACGCCCCCTCCGATATATTTAATGGCCCATCTTTTAACATTTCATCGTCCCTTATTATGGCCTAACAGGAACACACGCAAAGTTTTACACTTTAATTTTAAAACCTATATTATCGCATGTAAACATTAAGTATAGGTACCTAAACGTCAATTTCGTTAATGGACCGAGAAACTTATTTAACAAATTACCTATACAAATTACCTGTTCCATGAGGCATAATGTATAGGCACCTACGTTACTCCAATTTTATGGTCAAATAATACAATATTATAATATGATACGAGCATGGTTAACCAACAAACAAATCGAGGTCACACGCAGTTAAAATGTCGACGTTAGTTTTAAGTATATAATGTTTTTAATTTGGAAAAGTTCCACCTTCTACTTGTCGTTGTATGTATGTATATTGTATAATATTATAATATTAGGTAGGGCAGAGTCGCCACTTATGGTCATCTTGAGAACTTTTTCCTATTCATACTTGATTTAATCTATCTTCTACGAGTACTGAAACAAATTCAAAACTAAATTTAAAAACGTTACAAAATGAAACATCAGTCCTAATATTTTAAATTTTCATTTTCCCGTTCTATTGCCATCCTATGCTATCTATGTTTTTATAATAATATTGTTATCACCTAGTCAATTAATTAATAGGGATGAAAACAATAATAACTCATCTAATTTCAAAATTACACCGCAATAAAAATGAGTGACCATAGCAGGGATACTGGCCATAGGTGGCGATTCCACCCTATAACTATAATCTTCATCATAGTTTATTTTTATAATTTTTCACAAATAATTTTTCTTTCTAGTATACATATTTATAATAAACCGTTACATGTTATTTCAGTTTAGATTCTAATATAATTCTGAGTAAAACGGCAAATATGTACGGTATGCTAAACTTTGCAAACTTTATTTTCTATCAAAAATATTATTTTAATCAAAAAATGCCAATAGACAGTTTGTTCAATTTTAATCCTAGATGGTCACGAAGAGAGTTCTTCTTTGATTTCCTTAGTAGTATTCATAATAATTGTGAAAACCATCAAAGATGAAAAATGAATAGCGAACAAATTTACGCCGTATGATTTCATTGCCTATTTTAAATTTGTTCTTACGATGCTTTGGTAATAATACTTATATTGAACTTACCTAGACGTAGGAAAATTTTCAAAATCATCGGACGATTTTTTTTTTTTAATAAGCGTTTTGAAATCAAATTTAAACGAAAATCACAAAAAAACAATACGGCATTTCAAATTATGTAATACCGAACAGCGCTTGGAATCATCTTTCGTCAAGCAATGGTTTATTTTTGCTTACAGATATAAATGATATAACTTTTTGTATTCGACCTTCCCAACTTCTCACCTACAATAGTAGCTGCTCTAATCTCCAGTATCAGCTCTTTTTTAAATTAGTTTGTTTCAACTTTCAAATATGTGATTGTAAACATTTACTCAGGGCATTATTTTAGCATTTATTGTTGACCTAAAAAAGGTAATTAAATTGTGCATGTGAAAGCTAGTACTGATAATTTATTGATAATAGATTAATTTATGTTTGAAAGTATTCAGTGTTGCGTGTTTTCAATTTAATCGTATTTCATGAAGGCGAAAACGGGTGTTCCTTACGGTGTTGGTAATATATTAGGCACGTACACCAAAGAAAACAAAATTTCACGTCATCAAAGTTTATGTATTCCTCTATAAAAATCGTTACATTTCATACATAATTTATGTTAGTCTTATAAAATAGTACATATTAGTATACCTATTTTCAGCATTACAGTCTTAATAATTTATGCTATTATAATTTATAATATAATAATATGGAATATCAAACTGTAAGTATGAAAACAAGTTTTGCACCAAGAAGGTACTTATATTGATATAAGTATGTGTAAACATGGATGATGAAAATATTTGTAAACAAAGACAACCCTGAGTCTCCACACGAGTATTTCCCAATGATCAGGTCCATTAACCTTTCGTAAATAAAAAAAAATATGTACATAATATTTATTAATTATTTCTATGCATTTATTAAATAAATACATTTGGTTATTTTAATGTACGAGTATATTTATTTTATAAATGGAAAAATATTTCACACAATATTTCAGCATAATATTGTCTAAGGGTTCAACGCTTATTAGGTAAGTAATATTATTTTGACTTTGTAAAAGTGCTGGAAAATTTAACATAAAATTCATTATATTATGTTTTTCTTAGTGTTAAAAAGCCGATAAATTTAACAATCTGTATTTACATCGGTTTATTTATGTTGATTTCCGGGTTTCATTGGCTATAAAAGAAACAAAAACTACTTATACTGCTCTGCTAAAAAAAATATTGTTAAATCCCTCCCCAAATGAAAATGGTTCAGCTATACGTTCTCGAATGTGCAATGCATATGCAATGTGCAAAGTATGATTCTTTTGTTGCAGCCTGTACAGTGTGTTGCACCTATTTCATCTCCACTTACAACTTAAATTGTAGTAAGTCTTAGACCAATAAAACATTTCATAAAATAACTATTTTGCATGATTGCCAAATTTTAAAAAATTTAACGTTGATTTTATTAGTAATTGGTGGTGCGTTCTATACTGGCTACAACTTGCCCAGTGGTATAATCAGGGGGGTTGCTTAGGTGTAGTACATGTAGAACTCCCTACCACCAATTGATTTTTTTTTTTTTGCTATAAGAAATAGGTAAGGATAAGATTAGGGAAATTGTAGACTCCTAAATCCCCCTAGACCCTCTACCTTGCTATTGATAAATCCTGACTACACCATTAAACTTGTCATATATAATATATATATGTTAAATTTTTTACCATTGTATATATATTCGAATATAACACATTTTGATAATATTATAATTATTTTAGATAATCGAAATTAAATTGAATAAATCAAAAGTCAAGTAAAATCCGATGTTACACTTATACGGCATGACGGACAGAAATATTATCCAGCTCACATATTACAGACCGACAACGATAGACATCATGCACTTATTTACACTATTTTACACAGATATTCAACCTTTGTCTTAACATCAGGAAATGGCCACGTTATGTCATTTACCAGAGGCCTCTCACCCATCTCCCACCATTATTCCCTAAACGGCTCACTAATTAATCGTGTCACTCTTGTAAAAGATTTAGGTATCTATTTTAAACTCAATTTGTCATTTGAGCACCATATTAATTTCATCATTGACCGAGCTCTAAGAAATCTGAGTTTTATCATGGCAGAACACCTCAGACTTTTCCTCTTGCCTTTGTCTTTGTGTACTTTACATATCACTCATATGACCAATACTTGAATACGGCTTAATAGTTTAGCAACCCCACTTCGTGAGCGACCAGCTTTGCATTGAGCGCATGCGAAATAAGTTTCTGTCACTATTGCTGCATACCGTCTAAAAATTAATCATCTCCAACACGGCTATTCAATTATCCGTTCTGTCATTGACCTATCTACTCTTTATTCTCGCCGTATTAAGGCTGATGTCTCCTTTGCTTTTTTTCTTTTCGATGGGACCATCGATGCCCCAGATCTACTGTCAACCATCTCTTTCCGAAGCCCCGTCTACTCCACCAGAACCCATTTCTTATTCCATGTACCTCAACACTGCACTTTTTATGGTTTTATAATTTTCTCCACCGTGCTTTGCGTCTACTCAATCCTGCTTAGTCTAGGCTCTTTCCACATTTTCTCTTAGATTTAAGTTACTCCGCTGCTGTCACCCATTCCACCTAAAAACTAACTAACTTTAAGATCATCATCATGTACACAACTGCCTTTTTTGGCGTTTAAATTAACAAATAAATAAATTACAATTTTTGTTTCGATTAGTCGGATTTTTTTTTATTTTAACCTTTTTTTGGCACGAGGAACGAGGTAAGTTACCATTTAAAAAAATGATGTACTCATTTTTTTAATGAAATTAAATGAAATAAATTCCGTAATTAAGTTTTTTGGAATAACCTAAAATATATATATAATTGTTTGTATATTAATTTTATTATGCAGATACGTATACAAAATATGCATATTTCAATAAAATAAAATTGATTCCGAAAAACATCGAAAGACTGACAAAACATTATTTGGCAGAATGTAGAGCATACTGCATATACATTACACACTTTGCATTTTAAAAACAAACTCAACTGCAAAACATATAAAAACAAACCTATTTGCATTTCCTTAGCAACCAACTTTTGTTGCATTTTTACTACCGTGACGTAAATTCAGCCCGAAAACAGCGTATAAATACAGTATGCAATATTTTGTGAATTACCGTTTCGTCAAAAGCGGGAATGTTAATCTTAAAAATTGTCTTATATCATTTGTATACATTGATTTTGGTTAAGTTTTATGAAAAAAAGAAAGAAAAAAGATGGACATGCTTCGCATGATCCACCAATCGTGGGCCACTGTTGTAGGTGAAAATTTAAGAGATATGATATAGAGGGGAATTTAATGTATATCTGTACGCAACTATAGATGATCACTAACGAAAAACGATTCTGAACGGGGTTCGAGTATACATGCTTTGAAATTTGACTTTATGAATTTGATCATGGTTTTCGTCAAAATTTGAAATAAAATTCTTTTTTTTTACCATATAATGTACGACTTATAATGAGCCTACTATTAAGTATTAATGTTTGCTCTAACAATATTAAAAAGCATTTACACTTGGTTTAACAATTTTATCTATAAAATAAAGAAGTACCTACCGAATAAAAATTATGCAAAAAAACTTTTAAAATTAAAATGTTAACATAAGCAGCTCAAAAATGACTAAAATTGTTTAAAAATGGTACCACAATTAGAAAAGAAAAATATCAATTTTCTATCTAAAATATAAATTTTAAGTTTATGAATAATTTTAACTGAATCATAGCAAAAAGCAAACTTGAAAATAAAATATTTCATAAATATTCCCGTTTCCCTACGTTTTCTCCGTTTTTTTCCAATTATTATAAAAATCGTCTGGAAAATCAAAAAATAACCTCCTTAAAGTACCAATCAGGTAAAATTTCCTTTCAGAAAATGTGGTACACTTGAAAATCGGAGGCAAGATTTTTGGTAGAAAAGTTGTTTGCAGATAAATAAAATAAAAAATACAAAATACAAAAATACATATCATTGTAAAATCAATACATTCCTCACTCTGCTCAGAATCTAAAAAACATTCAAAAATTAATACATAACATGCTGAAGTAACCTACGTCTGTAGTGTATATTAATTTGACTGAATAATTTGATTATGATCCACTTGATCTGATTATAATTTCGAGTATTTCGAGTTATGATATTACTAAAAATTATGTAATTTTTTTCGGACCATAAATACGATTTTTAAAAGTTATTGGTAAAAAGAGCTGATACTACTGATAAGTGTGGCACTGTATTAGAAAGAAAGTTGGAAAAGGGAGGATATATATAGAGTAATTTAGTGATAGATGACGATAAACCTGCTAACAAAAACCTATTCTGAGCCGAGTCGTATTTTTCCATTGTAGCCCAGGGTAATCAACGAAAATTATAAAAAATTGCCTGTTTTTTTACAATGTGAAAAATGTTAGAAAAATTAAAAAAATTGCTTTCTTAATGCATCACCTAAATCAAATATTCTTGAAAACATATCCTATAAAGTATTTGATTGGATCAAGATTTCTGGTAGAAAAATCGTTTATAAACGTACAAAAAAAAAGAAAAGGAATTAGAAAAAACACACCCATATAGTATAACCAATACATGCCTTGCTTCGCACATGATCGAAAATCTTCAAATAAATAACGTAATATTCGTAGATATTTGAAAATTAATAATTATTATTATATGTCAACATGATTTATGATAAAATAGACTTTTTTTGTTAGAACGTATTTGCTTAAGAAAATAATATGGTTCTAAATATTATTATTTCATCCGTTGACGTTTCTATTATAGTATAATCACGTTAGAAATATAATACTAGTCGCACGAGCAGAAATAGTTAATAGGAATACCTATATCTATCCAGTGGCGTACCGAGGAGGAGTGTTATAGGTATAGCCTCCTTGACCGTGTTTATTTATTACTAATAGATATATAACACAATGACAAATTATTTTACAATATTATGGTCATAATGTATAACTATGTAAATGTCATTACAATGTTCGTACTTTTAAAAAGTTATGATGTCAAAGATTATTGATTATTATTGATGTCACGAACTATGACAGTGCAGGATTATAGTTATTTGTTAACCGCGACAGTTTATATAATCGAGAATCGACAACGGTTTTCATTTTTCCACCGAGAAATATACAGATATATTGTTATATATCTCGGTGCATTTTCTTAAGAAGGCGTGATATCGGTATTCGTATATCATATATGTATTATCTCTTTTTTACACACGTATACTGTTGTAGGGTAACTAATGAGTAACGAATATAAAACGGCAATACGACACACACACAGAGACGTATTTAGATATTTTGTGCCACAGGCAAGCAAAAAAAAACGCCCCAACCCAAATTTCTCCAGAAATATATTTGTAAAAAACATCAGTTATTATCATTATTATTAATATATTTTGCAAAAAAACAACAGATGAAACATTTAATAGACATTACACACTTGAATTACAGCACCCCTTTTAAGTCAAGTTTGTGCTGGACAGCGGTTCTTATCAATTAAAATTGTACCTACATAAAATAACATTGTGATAATTTATATTAGAAGGAATATAAAAAAAATCTAAAATCTTTATTAGATTATTAAGTATGTATAAAAATTACATTAATAATTGATATACAATATACATTATACATAACCATAAAATATATATAAATATATAAATTATACAAAATGTATAAAAGTAAAAAATTGTATGTTAAGTTGGGAACCATTATTTTTAAAAATAAAGAATAGAAAAATAATAAATAGTTTAAAACACATTGAAAGTTAGAACGTGGTTTACTATCACAATTCACAAATAAATTAAAAAATAAATAATATAAACACAAAACAATTTTATAAAATATGATAAGAATGATAATTTTAAGCACAGTATAAAATATAAAATGTTTGTAATTACGAGTGCATAAACGTGGTAATACCTTAGACCAGTAACTTTTCTATGTTCTGGTATAATTACAGAATGCAAAAAAAATGATTACTTTTATTATAATTATTATTTTTTTAACCAGCCAAAAAACCTATAATATTAAATCAAAATGCTCTTCAAAATTTACCTAAAATATTACGACTCGGGGCCCAAGCACCCTCTGCCCCTCTAAATACTTCACTGTATACATGTAAGATATTTCAATTCGAATTCGTGAATTCGTTTTTAATGGAAACAATATTGTACTATTAGTTTCGATATTTAAATAAATTATTATCATTACCAAACTTAAATACAAGAACATTACCTAGATAACGTTGACGCTATTTTTTCGATATTTTAATTTTCAAACAAGATATGAGTATATAGGTTCGTGAAATATCACAGTTTAATAACGCTTACAGAAAATGCTCGCTTGAAAATATTAAATTATAGAAAAAATAGCACCGATGTTGTACAGATGTTCTTATCTTTCTATAGTAACTAATTTGACAATGGGTCAATTATTCATTCCAACATAAAAATTAATAGCGCAAATTTTTCCCCGCAGAACGCTATAATCATGTATCACGTCCTCTTAAGTGTATAACTACCGCTATAATGAATACGGGGGCTTATCAAAAAATATCGAGACTGGTAATATCACTTGGAAAACGAGTATCGAAGAGCAGTAGGATTAGTATCATTTGCTTCTATGACTTCCTGAGTACATTTGTTTTTGTTGATTCTCTTATTTGAAACTTCTTCGGTTTATTTCGCTGATATTTTTCTAAAATATATTTTTCGAGTTAGGCGATTTTGTAATAAATCCAAAAGTCGACTCGACAGTTTTGGAGATTTAAGAAAATTTGTTTCTTTTTTTTTTTTTATGCTAATAAATTTCAATTGAAAAATTGCAGATGCGCCGTCGAGCGGCAGCAATTTTCGTTTCTTTTGGATTCATTACAAAATCGCTAAACGTGAAAAATAAATTTTAGAAAAATATCGTCAAATCAAAATGAAAAAGTTTATAGAGATTCTACAAGAATGGATGTACTCAGTAGAAGTCATAGAAGTCAGGGACACAAATCATTTTGCTCTTCAACGCTCGGTTTCCAAGTAATATTATCAGACTCGATATTTTGTCATTAGCCCTGATGTAGTGATAATTAAAAAGATTTTGCGTTTTTTCATAACATATACTTATCCCGTTAAAAATGCTTGGCTACACGCCCGTAGCCATCGATTTAAAAACTCTAAATTCTATATTTAAACAGAAATACGATATCAGACGGGATGCAGGTGGTTACTGGCTAGCGTACGGGACGACAAACCTGGCGGTCACGGGTAAACCGATAGAATAGATGACGTCCGTTGCCGTTGCGGTAGCGTTCGGGGCTAACAGCGCACCGGGAAGGCCGTCGTCACTGTGGACCATCGCGAACCGTCCGAAACGGACGTGGTGTTTCCGTTTGGCGTCCACGGTGCGTATATACGTATACAGCGGCGGTATATTATAGTTTATCACGCCCACGCACACGAAAAAATTTGACCCGGAAAAAAAAGTTCACCACCCGCGGTCGTATATTATTGTTTTATTACTGCCGACGACGGCTTTTCCGTCCGCATGGTGTAGCGGTCAACTCGAGAGAGACGGTGATTATTTCTCCCCATTTTTATTTCCATTTATTTTTTTCATTTAATTTTCGCGCACGGCCACCGCCGTCCTATTGTAGCGCCGACGGCGGCGGTGCGAAAAAATATCATAAGGAAATTAGAATAATAATTTCTTTTTTTTTTTTTTTTTTTTTTCTATTCACTCGCATAATATACTTGGAGTAATATATAGGTAGGTCAGGTACGGCGCGTATTATAGCGCACGCTGTATACGTACATAATAATAGAGAATATGGAAAATAGGGAAATGGAGGGAACGGGGTGGGGGGGAGGGGAGAGGGTGTTAACCGCCGCACAAGTGGTACGTGGGTAAATTTTAAAAGAATAGGGGAGAGGGGGGGAAAGCAAGCACGGTAAGAAAATAATGAGGTACATTAAAATATAGAGTAATATTATAATATAATGTATTACGAACGGGGCGACGGCGGCGGTGACTTTCGAGGGTTGGACACGGGCGCGATATACTCGCGGACACGCCAGCGAGCCAAAAGAAACTGCATCGCATGTTCGCGTGACCTTAAAAAAAAAAAACACGAGTCACTCGCCGCCGCCTCCGAAGGATATAATATACACGTAAACGATGTATATATATATAACGAATATATATATATATATATATATATAACGAGTATATATATATATATATATATATACTCGCTGGCGGCAGTAGCGGCAGTGGCGGCAGAGTGACCCAATTATTTATATTGTTATCGTATATACACTTGCGCCAGTGGCGTGACTGGGTACAATGTATAATAACACCTACAGCCGCGCGGACACGACGATATCGAACGGTGCGAGCCTCGCGGTCTTTTCGTTCTCTCGTTTTCGACACCCCGTTTCTTGGCCGAGTCCGCCTCGCAAACATCTCTCCCTTCTCTCCCGCCCCCTCCTCCCGGTACTCGTGTGCACGATCCACGCACGTATACGATATACTGCTGTAGGCCCGTGCACAGGATTTCATAACGGAGATTGGGGAGGAGAGGTTGATAAAAAATATATAAAATAGATACATCAATAATTAGCAAATATTATATATTATATATTTATATGTAATGAATACGCATGTACAAAATTAAGAATACATTTTATTCTTAATTTTGTTAATCTTATCAATATTATAAAATATAAATCATTGTTTCAATACATTTACTCGACGAGGGGTAGAAAATAATTCATTCAATGCTTGGTCGATGCACGTTTATATCACGATGTGTATTCAATGACGCTAGTCTATTTAAGCGATCTTCTCCCATTGTTGATCGTAGGTAAGTTTTCAGCTGACGAATGTTGAAAATTACCTTTCATTAGTCGTTGTAGTCGCGGGCAAAACTGACATTACACGTAACATTTTATTTATGAACGTTTCGAAACGCATCTGAATTACAAATATTGAGAGCACCAAGAGCGTTTCGAATATTTATACCAACTTGTCGTCGTCGTCGCCGAATTTCTACCTCACTTATCCAAATTTCTGGAGAATTGTTGTGTAAAATTGAACTATACGTTTCAAATAACTTTTCACAAGTAACTTTGTCTAAACATTTTGTTTTAATAGGAAAAAGACATGAGAAGTTGCATAAAATATTACGATGTTTGAGGATGCAATCTTGAAGATGAGTAATAAATAAATCAAGATATGGTATGTAAATAATAATTTTATAATAATCTGTGACGAAAACCGATAAACAGCAAACACGAAAATAACACAATAATAGTGGTGTGCTATTATTATTTTATGCAATATTATTTATTACAAATAATATAATAAAATAATTAATATAATCGATCAAAAATGAAAAACACGATTTATATTTTTTCGACAATGGGGGAGTTTGAACCCCCAACCTCCCTCCTTAAGCACAGGCTTGTATTGCTGCAGTATTATACGCATATAGTTACGCCATATCCATATACATATACGTACACGCTGACGAGTTCAGATGATTATAGGTACATTATTTGAATTTGTTTTTTTTTATTTTAATTGAACATCACTATATTCGCATAAAATATAGCTGGGTGTACCAGAAAAGATATGATGAGTTTAATATAAGATAGTGTCTTACCACGATGTAGTTTATAGCAAAACTGTAATACATAGACAACTATGTGTTGTAAATATATAATATATGTACTATTGTTACCTATTAAATTAAATATGATATGCTATTTTATTCATTTTTATGTACAATTATATAATGATAATTTATACTAGCTATACCCAGTTTTTTAACGTAATGTTTCATACCACATATTTATACATGTTATTTAAATAGAGATTTTCTTTTCCGTAAATAAAGAAATAATTAATAATAATAATATCTGTAAGTATCAACCATAGGTACATTTAAGTGTCATAAAAATCGCCATTTCCTATACGCCGACGATCTAGCGATAACTGCACAAGAAAATACGTTTAGTGAATTTAAACAAACACTTACACATGCAATGGAGATATTGGACTGTGCACATGCACTGTAAATAATATAAAAATATAAATAAAAAAAATGTAAATATATACAGAACTTACTAAAACCCAACTCAGGTCCACTATCATAGAGTAAAAATGTCTCATTAACTCCTTGAGATTAATATTAATAAGAATAAATTATATAAGTACGCTTCTGGAATTTTTGAAGAAATTACATATTTTTTTGACTATATTTACTCAACGCATCTAATATAAATATAAAAAACTCATCTTTTAATACACCGCGCCGACAATTAGTTCCTAAAATACGGTCGAATTTTGGTACTGACTGAGGGGTCGATTAGAAAAACATACCTACAATCAACTTTATGCTATGATCTATATTCTATGAAGTTCTAGTTATTATTACCATAATATAAGGACGAGTTTATCAATACACATACCAGAAGCGATCCAGATGTATATTACAAGAAGCAATCGCTTCTACGCGCTAAAAGAATGGATAGGTAGTGGGTAAATGGATAATTCAGTAATTTACAATTTATACTTAATACCTAGTTGAAATAAAATAGATCTTATTATCAGATTTTAACTATTTATTTTTGTTTTTTTTTTCCTTTATTATGGTTCTGATGTCCTGTGTTTTTAATATCTTACAGTTTTGAGACATTATTAAGGAAATTACATATATACACAATATTTTAAGTTACAAAAGGTATAAGCTTATATTAAATTGGTGGATTATGGTGAGTAGGTGGGTGGACAGTAATAAGTCTGCTCGTACTATATCATCGGGCCGCCACTGATACAAACATACCAACAGGCAATTTAATGTTTTTATAGTAACTTTATCGTGGTTACAATTTGTCAATAGTAATATTGTAAATATAAAAAAAAGGTAACGATTATTAAAAATTACACACGTGCAGCCACTGTTGTAAGAGAAAAGTTGGGAAGTAGTAAAGGGGAAATTTAATGTGTATATCTGTAAGCAACGATAAACCATTGCTAACGAAAAAACAATTCTGAGCGGAGTTCAGTGAATAGTGTTAATTTGTTAACAATATAATATATGCCATATTATGGTAAAATAATTACGTAGACATTATACATTTTCATTAATAATATTTATGTAATATTGTACCTATTTTCCCGTTTTTCCTACGGTTTTTTCGTTTTCCCATTCATTGAGAAAATCAAAAAATTACCTTCTTAAAGTGTCTTCCAAGTCAGATTTCTTTTCAGAAAAAGTGCTACCATTGTAAATCTGAGTGAAATTGCTGGTAGAAAAAATGTCAAAAAAAAATTTTTAATATTTTACTAATAAATTTCGTAGATTTTCCCGTTTTTTTTCTATTTTTCAAATTTGTTGAGAAAATCGAAACTCTTTAACACCTCCCTAAAGTACCACCCTAAGAAAATTTCCTTTTAGGAACGTGTTTACATCGTATACATCGGAGTAGGTAAGTAAAAGGTAGTAAAAGAATTCACATATTAAAAAAAAAATAATAATAAACATCTTTTTAAAATCTTCGCTACACTTAGAATTTAAAAAGTCTGTAATATTTTTATCAACTACTTGCATTTCGTACATTTTCCTATTTTGTCGGGAAAACTCCTATGAAAATCAAAAAATGATACTTTTTAAGTACCTTCCCAGTTAGATTTCCTTTATGAAAAATTGCTATCATTAGAAATCGGAGCGAAATTGCTGGTAGAAAGGTTGTTTACAAGAAAAAGAAAAGCTGTAATATTTTACTAATATATTTCGTAAATTTTTTACATTTATTGAGGAAATCAAAAAAATGACCACAGAGTAGTCCACAGAAAAAAACAAAAACAATATACATCTTTGTAAAACCATAAGCTTCTTCCGTCTACTCAGAAAATGAATAGTGTACTTTTTGATGGCGAAATGGTTTTACGTTGAAACTGTGACGACGAAATGGCGACTTGTCCTAGATTACCTATCCAATATATTTACAAGATGCTAACAGTAACTTGTTTATGGTTATTGTTGAAATATCTGTGTGGGTAGTGTGTTATGGGTAACTAACAATGTTATAGTATATAGTATATTAGTGTTTATTTACCCGTATAATATACTTATACATTGCAATACCTATATAATAATATTATAGTATAGAGTACGTCGTCGTAAGAAAATTTAATTACACTAAAATGACGATTTATGACGATATTAAAATAATCGTTTAACTAACATTTTATTGTTAAATATTTTTAAATAATTTTATTATTTATCGGTCTTGAAAAACAAAACTTTAGAAACGTGGCCAATAGATTTGTAATAATCTTACAATTAACTACATTTTATAATAACTCTGGTTGAGTAAAAATAACAGTGACGGGATGAACGGGTGAGGTTTAGTAAGTTCTCATATAATACACTTTAGATAATAAGCGGATACATATGTGAATTCTGACATGAACTAAATTTTCCCAGTACGTAAGTTATACCTAACACGAAAAAAAGATTTACCCATACGTAAGTTCCTATACACGAAAACAAATAAACTAATATGAAGTAAATAATAATAATAAATTGCTGTTACACAGAACTAAAATTTCACAATCAGAACATTAAGTACTTAGTAATTAGTAATTTTCATAATAATTGGGAAAAATACGATTTGATCAAATTACCTAGGTGCAACAATTTTATTTTTTTACCAGAAATATTTTTCTAAATTTCTATATTTTTAGCATATTTTTTTAGATAATTTTGTATAGTTTATATGTGTGAAAGTCGTTGTTTGATTTTCCATGCAGTTTTCTACGAAAAACCGGGAAAAAACGTAGACAATTTGGCAAAGTGTGCGGCATTTGGGTTAATTGTTATTATTCGGTTAAAAATTATTATGGAAACCTGTAGATTTTACAAATTTACAAAATACTTATATTAGCCTTTTGTATACGTAGTAAAATTTTAAAAACATTCTAGTAATTTGTTAGGCTATTTATTGGTACTTAATTTGATATTTTCGGGTTTTCATGTGTATTTGTGTATGATAGTTATCTGTTATTAAATTTATATGACTTAGAGAAATGGTTGAAAATTTATCACATGGTACATTATAAATTATATTTATTAGTTCAAAATTAAATTTTAGTTGAATACATTGGTTTCTTTATTTCAATTATTTCATGATAAAATGAGTATAAAAATTGTAAATATTACGGCTTTTAAATAATATATAAACGAATTTTGCCTAGAATCGTTTTTCGTTAACGAAAATCATTATAGTTGAGTGTTAGAAGGACGTATTTAGGGAACACCAAACCTATGCTATCGTGCTAAATTTTTAGTTTTTTACCTGGCCCATGCGACCGTCTTGTGACCACCGTTGCTACTGTTGGAAGTGGACAATACAATATTATTATTCTGAACTCCCTCGTCACCAGATGCCTGCAACCGAGAAATTCCATTTGACCTTCCGCTCTGATTTTCCGTTTCCGGTTCCACTACGATTTCTTCCAACTCGTATGACAGGGGAGGCGTTGTGGTCATTACATTAATGTGCGCAGGCTGTTGTATCGTAGTCGTGTCCGCCGACATGCCGCCGTCCACGACGACAACCGTGGCCGTGGAATGAGCCGGCTGGTCTGTCACAGAGGGCAGTTCGCGAAACCTCGTCGCGCTTGGTGGTGGTTTTGAGGCATTCGACGAATTGACAAAAGACATGGTGGCCAATGTGTTTACGGCTATTGCTGCGGGAGGAGGCGCGGCCGTCACGATCGGACCGTCGCTTTTGACCACAGGTAAAGCGGCCGCGTTAGTGACGTGAGTAGCTGCGATGGCTGTAGCCGAAGTGGACGCAGCCACCATAGTTGTCGGTACGGTCATGGTGGTTGACGTGGGCTCGTTCGTTGTCGTGAACGCGGTCATTAATGTGGATACGGCCACCGATGTGGACACGGTCGTCTTCGGTACAGCGGCCACCGAAATCAACGATTCAGACGCGATCGGTATAGTAACAGCCGCTTGTGGGTTATTATCGGACAAGCGCGCGTCGCCTTTCGATGCCGGCAATGAGTTCGTCTTAGATGTTGTCACCTCTGCTGTCGCCACCGTCGACTGTTTTTTAGACGAACTCGGCGACGATTTGATTGGTGGCTGTGGCAGTGAGTTCGCTTTAGATTTCTTAGTCACTTCCACTGCGGACACCTTTGACTGTTTTTTGGGTAAACGTGGTGACGATTTGATCGGCGGTGGAGGATGACGATTAGCTACAGCCGATCTGGAGACGTTGGCCGTTTTGTTGGTGGAGACATTTGTTTGCCTGTTGAGTACCGCGGGCTGTCTACCAGTTGCAGTAGCGCCAGACTTTTCGGCTGGTAACAGTTTAGGCAATCCGAGCTGCTTATTAGGTATTCGAGGTGACGAGTTATTGTTTCGCGGTAATGATGATTTGTCTACAGCCATCGACAGGTCTTTTGTGGATACCGACAACCGTTGATTAGCGACTACGGGACGTTGCCTGCGGCCGGCGGTGATCCGCGGCTCGGACAACTGTCGCCTAAGATGTTTGAACGACGACGACGACGACGATGGCGGGGTGGACGCCCGCGACCGTCCGTGTTCTGGCGTTTTGAACCCGTGGCCACGGAACGGACTGACGCGGCCACTGCAGTCGGAACCGGTTGCCGCGGACGATTTTGCCGTCGAGTTGGTTTGTGCGGTTACCAATGGCGGCGGTTCGGGCAGTACAACGAAAGCGCCGCGGTCCTTGCGGCGCGGTCTCGACTTGTACGCTTCGGCGGTGGTCATCGGTGGACGAGGCACGGGCGGCCTGCCCGCGGGACACGGGAGTGACATCGCCATCTCTTCCGGTCGGCTACCGCGGCCGCGGTAACAGTGGTCGTCGGCCAGAAGCACGACGAACGCTTCTCCGCCGTCACCCAAGGCCGTCACGCAACCGGTGGCGTTCATTATGTACCGCGAGTTGTAATGTATTAAATCACCAAACACCAACAGCACGTCGGGTGGTACGGCCGTGGCGAAGCCGGTATACCCCCGGCGAGGTTAGTTATTGGGTCCATTTCGGAAATTGTCTATTGCAAGTACGGCATTATGGTGTACATTTTTTTCCGCCGAGAAGAGCGTTCTCGTAACCGCGCTTGCACAGACAATTGTCCGCGGGAGCATACGTACGCACACTGACTGGCCGACGGTGGCGGCGGCGTATTCGGTTTACCGAGCTATTAAACGCCGCCACCGCCCACGGTAACCACGAACGCAATAACAATAATAATAATAATTCCCGCGCACGTGTATAGTAGTCCAAATATTTAGAATGCCGTTTAATCGCGATATTTTATAATTAATGTGCAATAGGTGTAACAATGCGCAGAATTGTTTTAACGGGAAATTGTCCGATCAAAAAGGCGAAAAAATCAACAAATTAAAAAACATCGAAAACGAAAAATACAATATACATATACCTACTTAATACTCAAAAGGCGGCGCCAAGGACGGACCGTGGCCCTCCTTGAAAACTTTTGGCCCGTCTGCCCATATTTCTATAAGATATATATTATTGATATTTTAATGTTTTTAAATACTTAAACATTGTATACCGGTCTATAGTATATGTATTGCATGAACTAAACAGATACTGTGTGATGTGAGAAGTGAGTCAACGCATAAATAACTGTTTAATAAAGTTGAAATCCTCTGTACAAAATTTATCATTAATCGACTTTGCTAAAAAAAAAAAATTGATATAATAATATTATATCCACTTTGGGCATCGTGATTGACGGCCCGGTTACATATTATCAAATAACATAATTTTCCTTTCATAATTTGAGATAGACTTGTATGTATAGGATTAAGAGAGAAGCAAGCAGTTTTTACAATCTATGTTTTCAACCAGAAATATTTTACCAATCAAAAAATGACACGAAATCGATTTTGTTCTTTTAAACACATAGCCACTGACAGAGATAGTCAATTTTTGGAATCTAAAGTATTTTTCATAATAATTTTTAAAAATTAAAAATATATATCGAAATATCCCATTTTTTTTTTTCAAATTACGGCACGATTTCATTATTTTAAATTTCAACGGGTTGTTTTCTATCATAAATATCGCTCCAATAGAAAAATATGAAGATTTTTGTTTGTTGAATTTTAATCTAATTGGTTATCAAGAGTGTCAGTTTTTGATTTTTTTTTTGTAGTTTTTTTAATAATTGAGCAGAGCCGAAAGAGAACGTAGAAATAACAGGAAATTTTACGAAAATAATGCTTTTATTATTTTTAATTTTGATTTTTTGTTGTAATTCAGTTTTAATAATTCATAAACTTAAAATGTTGTCAGAAAACTTATACCTACTTTTTCTAGACGTGGCAAAACTTTTAGAACATTTGAGAAATTTTCAAGCTATTTACTGACATTTTAATTTTGCGAGTTTTTTACGTAATTTTTATCTGGTAGGTACTCTGTAGATAAATTTTTAGACTAAATAAAAACAGAATAAGAATTTTAATATAAAAATTTGAAAGCAACACTATTAACCAAACTCCGCTCAGAATCATTTTTTGTTAGCAATGGTTAATTGTTGCATACAGATGTACGTTAAATTTCTTCTCTTCCTTTTCAACTTGTCACCTACAACAGTGGTCTTCCCATTGTAAGAAGTATGTCAGTATTTTTTTAATCGTGTTTTTTTTTAGCAAAAGTTATATACAAGAATAGTGATAGTAAATACACCATTTGAAGAAAATTATGTATGCATAATACATTTCCATGTATTTGAAAGCCATCCAAAACTTAATAAAAATACATAAAAAAAAACTGTTTATAAGTGGACTACGACCAAAACATATAAATGAAGCAAGGCATAATAAGACATAATATCTATATAGGTGCATTAAATTGTTAATTTTTAGTTTTTGAATATTCGTTCAAATTAATAAAAACATTTAATTTTTTCTCAAGTACTTAAATTTTGTAGTAATTGCAGAATTTGAATATTTATAATATGTATACCTATATATTTTGTAAATTTGTATTCAGTGTTCTAATAAATTTCGATATTTGCATTAATTTATACACATATTTTCACACGCATAGGTACTTCACAAATAAAACAATTATGCACTCACATTTGTTTAAACATTAATTTATTTAAATTCAATCAATATATTATTTATCAAGTTTCTGCTATAAGAAGTAGGTACTTATTTTAAATAACAAAATCATTAAAAAATCATATTTTTTTTCCCGGTCAATCGTTTTTATTTTAAAACCGTTTCAAATGTTAAAAAATCAGACATACTTCATAAGTGTGTCGCCCATGCACTGAGGTAGGTGAGAAGTTGGCAAGGTAAAGGGGAAATTTAATGCATATCTGTATGCAACGAATAACCATTGCTAACGGAAAATGATCCTGACTGAAGTAAGGTTGGTAGTGTTGCTGTGTCAACAATATATGTGTTATATTATGGTAAAATAATAACATATGAATAATATATTTTCTTTAATATTATACCGATTTTCTGGTTTACCTGTTTTTCCGGGCCTAATCTTCCCTTCCAACATTTATTTGTTGAGAAAACTTATGGGAAAACTAAAAAATTACATTCCTGAAGTACCTTCAGAGTCAGATTTTCTTTCAGAAAATATGCTAACATTATAAGTTAGAGCAAAATTTTTTTGTAGAAAAGCTGTTCACTGGAAAAAAAAAATAAACATCTTTGTAAAAATCCACTTAGAATCTAAAAGTTGTAATAATTGATCTTTTGATCAAGAAATTTTATTGTATTATGAGTCGTGAAATATGTAGGCAACTGCAAATTTTGTAGAAATCAATTTAAAAAATGGACAATATCAAGTAGGTAATAGATAGAAATTATATTCAAGTGCTAAAGTTATGTTTTATTAAATACCTAAATAAATATTTCTGTTTTAATTGCAGACAGTTTTTATAGACTACATCTAGTAAAATAAAAAAAAAGGTATAATATGAATGATGAAGTATTGTCAAAATTGTCAATTTTAAAGCCAAAAAATGCCCTTTAATTAGCTTATCAAGAAACATGTCCAATTTTGATTCTACTGATTAAAGTTGTATCAAGATTAGTTGATAATAACATTTTAGTCCAGCAAATCGATGAACAGTGGAGAAGATAGTTTGCCAATAGCTTTTGCAACACAACCAAATGAAGATTTAATTAATTTACCAGTGGACACATTTTGGCAAGTAATATTACTTTATTTTTCATAAAAATATTTGAAATTAAAAAAAACTATGACGTGGTAATTTTTAGAAATATTTTATGCAGCGTATATTGTTTAAAATATTTTATTTTTCAAGTTAAGATTCTAATATTTCATTATTTAAACGTAAACTTAATTTAAAAATAAATCCAATTTTAAAATGTTTACAAAGTTCAACATTGTAGAGTTTGCTTTATTTAAAGGTTTTTTCATATGTAGGTTTGTTAAATTAAAAAAGGAGAGGATGAAGGCAATTTATTGTTCATCAAAGTTCAATTATAAAATTATTATTAACCTATACAATATTGTTTCTTCTTAAATTTGTATGATATACATTTCAATACTGCAATAATGGTAGTAATTTTCGAAATTAGTACAAATTTTATCATTATTAGATATCATTAGGTATTATTTTATAAGTGGGAAATTCAGAAATATTATATCTAGGATAGTAATATACAGGCTGTCCTACAAAGATATACCTCTTGAATATCTCCAAAGATAATAAAGATAATCAAAAAATAAAAAAAAATATCTTTATTCTATTATTTTCAGACAATTTTTAGATAGCCATTCTGTATATATAAGTTTATTTTTCTGAACATTTTAATGTATCACATATTTATATCCCATATTTATTTATAAGTAACAGTCGTTTTAAATTCTACTGATTTAGTATCTAATTTAGTACCTAGGCTTCCCAACTATTTAGGAAATAACCTAACCTAAACTTAAAAGCGATTCATTGGATATAAAAATGTGATACATAAAAATCTTCAGAAAAATAAACTCTACAGAATAGTTATCTTAAAATTTTCCAAAAATAATAAAATAATTTTTTTAATAAAAAATTATTATTCAAATATAAATACTTGTAGTCCACATCTCTGGAGATATCCAAGGGGTATATCTTGGTGGAACAATTTGTATATAGCAAAAATAAATATAATAATTGAATAAAATAAAATATATTCCTAATGGCATCTACACTTTTAATGATCATGTTATTATATTTTTTCAATATAATATTGTTATTTTGAATAAAAAACAAACAGCTGGTTATCCCAATTTATTAGGAGCATAATAGGGTTTAAGTATACCCAATAATCTTGAAAGATGTATAAGTTTTTAACCAATTGCACATTGGTGGCATTCATATGTGCATTGAGTGAAAAATCACATTTCCTGGTGCAATATGCAATGTACTAATCTGGTGTAATATCCAATCCTGAAAAAGTATTAATTAAAATTATGAACTTTTAAGTGTTTATACTGTATACCATTTTTGGTAATCACATTCTTAAAGTAAAAGTAATATAAATATTGAAGGTGGATAAGTTAGTTAAAATCTCCAAAATATTAATTTTGATTGGGTAACCATGAGTTTATATAAACAGTATAAATACAATTAGATGTAAATTGTTTTTTTACAAACAATATATCTGGTAACAACTGAGCATAATAAACAAAAATAACCGGCATCATTTATAAATAGTTAACTATTCTTAGTAATTTTGATAATCAATCATAAAAACACTAAAAATGGTAGTTTCATAATAGTTAGTGATTAACACTGAGTAATTTCCTATTTAAACTAATAATTTAATATTTAATTAAATTTCTTACACAATGAAAAATAAATTTTTTTTTTTTTAGTGATATTTAAATAAATTATTCACCTACCCATGGAGGTCTCTTAAGTTCACATATAATGTTTGTGTAATACAAATTCTTGATTGAAAACAATCTTGAATGTCTAAAATAGAACATTTTATTTTATTTTTAAAATTTCATAAATACACAAACGAAATTGATTAGAACATCATAGAAACTTCTACAGAGTTGCATTTATTTAATATTTATTTAACTCACTTTTTATACAACTCAAATGGCCCAATTAGTAAATCAAATTAATCAGATTTAATGAATTATTTAACTTGATCTGATTAAAGAATTAGAATGCATAATATTAAGTAGGGAAAACTGGAAAAGAGATGTCACTCTATTATTAAAAACAAGTCAAATTATAAATATTATAGCTGATCAAATATATTTATCTTACTTTGTAATAGATTAATATTTGAACTCAATTCTATAGGTAGTTTTTCTTCTGCGTCTATGTTTTTGAAGAGAAAGGTTACCAATTATTACTCCATAATTTCTAGATTTTAAGTAAACTACCATGAATGGTATTATTGATTCGGACAACTGATTTTATTCGCTCAAGTAACCATATCAATTTCTTCTGGTTTGTGATCTAACAATGTCTTTTTTAAAACTAAAAGTTTATTTAGATTTATCAAACAATGAGAAAATAAAACAAATACATATATTGATTACTTATTAATAATTAGAGATGGTAGTAATGGAATTTACTGTAATGTGCATTTTTCACAGTATTAAACTCCATTCCTCAGAATTATTTGCTAATTATATTACTAACTTTCACTAGGAAGTGAATAAGGATATGAATGAATCCATAAGATCAAAACTCCTACTGTTTTAAACCATAACCACTCTATCAACCAATCTACATATTCCAATTCTTTTCTGTTAAAAAAAAAAAGTAAAATAAAAACTATAAATGTGGAAATGCGAACAAAATTGATGAAAATAATAAGCAATTGAGATCCAAGTCTGAAACTGAATTGGTACATCTTGTGAATGTCACTATGCTAACATATTTAGAAGATTTTTTTCTAACATATTTAACTAATGGTACAGATATAATATAATAAATGATTTGATTATTTACAATCATCCCATTAATTTTTAATATGATTTTATTAATTACAGTAAAATATAGAAATTCACACAGACAAATACATATATACATGAAACCAAAACAGTAAACACTATACCCTCTTTGCATTCAGGTAGATAATAATTTATATATTCAAATAATACAACTTACCTGCTGTTTAAAATCAAAACTTTATATAAAGTCACTGAATAGTTTTTTTTAATACTAGATTGGTATACAAGAAATTCAGCTGATGTAATTAAATGAGTTTGTTCTGATTGAACATCTTTTAAATCAAATCAAATTTGTTCTCCATGTTCATGGCATACATAACTCATTGAAACTGAAAATAAATAATAGATAATAATAATAATAGTAATAAATAATACAAATTTAAAAGTTTTGTTTTTAATTTTTATTATAATTTAGTTAGTAGATAGGTACCTCCTAATTACATATAAAAGCAAAATTGTTTTTAATATTTATTAACGAATATACCTATAGTTATGTTAAAACACTAATAGTATCAATGACTGGAATATAAAATGTACATCTTTACTAAAAATATAAAAAAAGTCCCGTCATTTTGAATGAAACAAAGTACCCATCATCAAAATTACTTTAACATACAGATTATATATTACTGTTTTTGATGCACAAAAAATACAACTAATATTTATATCCTATAAAAGGATAGGTAAATGTTAAATAAAGTTGTTATAAAAACTAGTCTTTAAGAATCTGTGTTGGTAATTATACTTGCAATGGTTTAATAGGTATAATGTGATAATAATGACTTTCTTGAATGGTACGGTCATCATACTGACCAATTTTAGAAACACTTATAGTTTTTCTGTCCTGTGACCCTTCATGCTGTTGTAAAGATTTGTATAAATCAAACATCAACTTTGGCACTGAACCTTCTGGACTTTTTAGAAACCTTGGCTTTTTTGGCACACCGAACATGGTGAGTATTTCCTGTTCTGTTTCAATGTGGTCCTCAACTGTATAAGGTCCTGCTTAATGGTCTGTACCCTATTATCAGTATAATACACCAGTTATTGATTCAGTGATAACAAAGTTAGCGAATTGGTACAAGTAACACAATTTCACAACAGTCAATAGATACAGATCCACGATCATTTATAATACCCACCTAACAAACTAGACGGTTAGCAACGATAAATAATAAATTAAGCATATATAATAGATTACTTGATTAGAACACTGAAAACACCTATGAATTATATAAACCTGATTTTAAGAAAGATTTCAACTTTATCACGATATACTTATAAGCAGTGAATAGATAAACGATACGGTGACGATAATTCAGCAGTAACCAGATTTCGATAATTTTTCACGATCAAATGAGATTAATGTGAAAACACCAGTTAAATTCAGAAAACAGAAAAACAATAATACGACCCATAATGTTCATGGCGCGTACGTACAGATGGTCGATGAATTGTGATAAGAAAGCCCGGTGGTTCCCGAATTTCTATATAATGTTGCCTATTCACCTCCTGTAATTATATTTCTATTATTTTAATAAGTTGACTACATAACTCCTAAAATTAATTTTTAACCCATTCTTAAAATTCTTTTGCTAACGTTCAATTTTGTACCAATGTTTCCAACCCAGCTCCTGAAATTGTATCGTAATTTCTCAATTTGTCTATTGACTATCCTATCTAACTTCAAAAATCTATTGTCATTGTTCAAAAAAATATTTCTACCGAAATTTAATTTGATACAAATATGCTTAATATTGTAAATATTCCCTAATCCATGAAATTAATTCTCGAATATGCAAAAAAAAACTTTGTCCTTTATTGAATAAAGCGTCCACAATGCATGGTCTCATGACTGCATACATGTTTATAGGTACTCAGTAGATGTAAAAATTTAAACATTCCGAACATTCCGAATAAAATGTATTCAAATTAAGTACATTTAAACATCTGTAACTAAATAAACTACAACATTAATTAGGTATTAAATAAAGTATGATTAGATAAGTGTTTTGAGTTCTTTATTTAAATTAATTTGTATTTAACTTGTACACAAGTATATCCTAATCAAGTTCTGTAAATATATTGCTAAATTAAAAAAAAAAAACGTCCTAAGATAATAAGGACGGGTGTAGCCACCGTTATAGATAATTTAATGTATACCTGTAAGCAAAGATAAACCTTACGAAAAAACGATTCTGAGCGGAGTTCAGATGATGTTGAGGCTTTGTCAACAATATATTTGTCATTTTATAGTCAAATAATTAAATAGGCTTTACATATTTTCTTTAATAATATTTGTTTAATGTTATACTGACTTCCCCAATTCTCCTACGTTTTTTCACATTTGCTGAGAAAACTCCAGAGTAAATCGAAAAACGACCTCTCTAAAGTACGTCCCCATTGAAAGTTCCTTTTGGAAAAATTGCTATCATTAAAAATTTGAGCAAAATTACTGGTAAAAAAATTGTTTACAAGAAAAAAGAAAGCCATAATATAATTGAACTAATACCTACATTTCTTATATTTTCCCGATTTTCCTCAGTTTTTTTTTTTTTGATTTTTCAAATTTGAAGAGAGAACTCTTGAGAAAATCGAAAAATGACCTCTCTTAAGTACATCCCCAGTATCGGCCCGATAGATTTTGGGGTCCCATATATATATATATATATATATATATATATATTTATCTATTTTACTTACTAACGGACCTATTTTATTTTGATAGAATTTTATAAACTATAAGATCTTATTAGATATCTAAATTTGTATATCTTTGTACAAAATAATAAAATCAAATTTGTATTTTTATATTAGACACAAAATGAGTAGGTACCTACTTAGGTACAATCAATATTTTATTAATTCATATTTTTATTAGCTTTTGGCTTATTTAACTTATATACTTATCGAACCAAAATCGAGCCTCTAACCTATCGATTCGATATGAATCATTATTTGTCGATTTGATAGAAGTCGTTTTTGCAACAGATAAAAATGTCTTTATCACACCTTATGAATCATTATTTGTCAATTCGATAGAAGTCGTATTGCAACAGATAAAAATGTCTTTATCAAACGATATAAATCATTATTTGCCGATTGGATAGAAGTCGTTTTTGCAACAGATAAAAATGTCTTTATCACACGATATGAATCATTATTTGTCAATTCGATAGAAGTCGTATTGCAACAAATAAAAATGTCTTTATCAAACAATATGAATCATTATTTGTCGATTCGATAGAAGTCGATTTTGCAACAGATAAAAATGTTTTTATCAAACCGATTACGATGTTATCAATTCGATAACTAGATATTTATCGTTTATCCAACCCGACAATATATATAATTGATACCAATTTCATTTTCGTCAATAACAACTCGTCTCCTAAAGAAAACCACACGATACATGGGTCGAATTTTGCTTAATATTGGGATAATATTATTGTGATTATTTGTAGATAAAGTGAAATTCGAAATACAAAATTTGCGGGGCCCTCACCGCTCCCCCTCTAGGGCGGACACTGTACCTCACTAGTGACAGTGAAATTTCCTTTCAGTCACATTGCTAACATTAAATACAAGAGAAAAATTGCTGATAGAAAAGTTGTCCACAGAAAAAAAAAAACATCTTTGTAAAACCATAAGTTTCTTTGCTTCATTCTAGATCTAAACTATTTTTATACTTTTATCTTATTATTAATAATGATTCTCTATATTATATATATTGTTATAAATAATATATAGTTAAATATATTGTTTTAGCCATCAGTATATATCAAATGTTTAATTTTATTCAACTTATATACAAACTACTCAGTAGGTAGGTATTTTAATTTGATAGTTTTGGTTAAGATCATTTCTCTAGAGTACCTACTTAAGTAGTAACAATAATAAATGGTAGTCATTAAATATATTATTATCCATTAAGATATTGCTGATAGTAAACAATTTTTTAGATAATTCAATTAATTAATAGTGTCAATAGCTTTTAAACCAACAATAAAGCATAATACTTGCATATAGATTTGAAACACACAATACTACAAGTTAACATTTTAAAAACAATAGGTAACATTATAAATAGTTATTTGTTATTAGTATTAGACAATATTTTAAACCGCATTACATTAAAATTGTACATAACAATGAATTTTAAAATAAGTTTTTCCTAATATGTACATTTTTTTGTGAACTAAACGGGCATTAACAATGTTTTATTTTTTATTTATGTCATTTTTGAAAGAGCCTAATAATTGAAACTATTTGACAAAAATCTTAACCAAACTTGTTCATTCTTCAATTCTATTCAATTCTGAATTTACAAAATTGTACTGATATCATCTATTTATGTTGAGGGTGTGCCCACATAGTATTCAATATTTTCATCTTAAGATATGATTATATTTTTTAGAATTGTTGTATGCATGATTATACCTTAGATATTCAAGGAATATTATTAGCAACTTATTATGTCTCACCTCAGATTACTTAGATAATACCATATATATCTACAAACATATTCATTAGATATCTGCAGACAGTATCCAAAAAACATTTCCAGTTCATTTCACTAAAATTGAAAGATACTAATATGAAAGATATTAAAGGAATATATATTTTGGGATTAACATGTATTCTTTTTAATGATTAAATAAAATGAGTTAAGATTAAAAATCATTAGTTTATTAAAAAAAAATTATCTTCTATAATATTGATAGTATAATGAAATATATGAATACAATATAAAACATATTTTATAATAAAAAGAAAAATCTGTCCTTTTTATTGGAAAATTATTTAACATTAATATTTTATAGTTAAGATTAATAAAGTCATACCTTTACAAAAAAATGTTAAAATATTATAACAATTTATAATATAGGTATAATTACTAACCTATAATATAATACAATTTATGAATAAAATAAAAAAATGTCTCTCCTTTTTATTAAAAAAAATCATTCAACATTGATATTAAAATTTAAAAAATGTTTGTAATAAATGTGATTATATATAATAACATTATGATTACATATAATAATAATAAATTACAAGTTGTATTTAAAGATTTCATTCTTTCTTTAATTTTAACCAGCTAAGTACCAGTAACATTTTCTAAATGTTTGTCTGCTTCTTTCGATAAAATTAATTTTTATTCCACCTATAACAAAACAATAAATATTTTTTTTTTCGACAATTATATATAACTTAAAATTATTAATAATGGTTTTACACAAATTATATACACATATAAAGACATACAATGACCAGTTGACAAAATATGAAAGAGTTCTATTTGGTAAATCAAAACAAATATCAAATGATAAAAGATTTAAATTTGTGGAGACAAATAATTCAGATATCATTGTACACAAGAACAAACAATCCAGAGTTTATTGAATTAGGAATGAAAAAATTTGGGATAATTTATAATAGGCACCACAAAAATTATCGTTAAATTATAAATTATATAAATTAATAATACTATTAATGATTTAATTGATAATCATGAAAATTTCAATGATAATACTTTTCTAGATATAAACACTCTTAAAACATTAATAATTAATAATAAAGGCTTTACAATTATCCATGTTAACATAAGATGAATTCAAAAAAAAAATTGAATCAATCATTTGGTTACCTATGTTAGATAATATTATATAATAATATATTGATTGTATAGTCTTATCTGAATGCTGGCTCCGATGTTGTCTAACTAATATTAATATTTAGTATATTTAAAGTTTCAAATTATATAAAACTTATAGTAATAATTTTAACCAAAATAGTAGTTTAGTCGTGTATGTTAATACTAAGCATAAAGTTAACCATGTGAATAAGATAGTTATTGATAACTGTAATTGTTTATAATTTAACATTAATTTTAAAGAGACTATTTGTGTAATAATAGCACTTTACAGAGGTCATAATAATGATTTTTTAGAATTGTAAACCCAATTAACAAAAATATTATCAAATATTTTTCAGTAAATAAAATTATAGTAACAGAATATATAATATTAATACATTGTTAAGTAGTAAAGATGATACTTAATAGGAATGTTTGAATTTAATTATTAATAATAATGATAAATTCATTAATTAATGATATCACTAGAAACACCAGTTCCTGCAGCTCCACTATTGATCATATATTTATAGAAACAATAGGTACTGATTTGAAAAAATTAATTCTTGTTGCATATCAATCTCATAACAATTATCGTTATAGTATAATATTAATTGTTAAACAGAAAAGCATAAAAGAAAAATTATAGTACAGTAAAATTTATTATTATAAAAAACCTTTAATTAACAAAAGATTACTAATCTCATTTTTAACAGAACAAAATTGGTTTTCAGTTTTAAATGAATTTGATATTTCTGAATTCTTTAAGAATGAAGGATAATTATTTCCCATCAAATAGAAGACAAATTAAACCATGGATAACAATGAGCTTAGTAAAATCAATTAGATATAAATAGATATAAATTAGGTAAAATGGTAGGTATTAAAGAGAAACAATTTCTTTTTAAGAATTTAACCCTGTCAAAGGAAAATTTAACTGGTCAAATCTACCAAGGCAAGAAGAATGTCTTCTTTTCCTTCATTCTGCAATGTATGTGCGTAAAACATACAAAACTTTTTCATTGTCATGGCAAAGAGATAAATTTGTATAATAATTGAAAATATAAAATAAATAAATACCTATGTTCTACATGTGTATTCTAATAGTAATAAATTTAACATATAAATAGGTTTGACTGTTCAATTTTTTATGAAAGGGTGTAAAAAAAAAATATATATATATATCAAATAATACATAATTATATTAATATTATTTCTGTAAAGAACCATTATAGCATAATAAGATATTCATTTTGTTAATGCTTCAATACTGTTAAATTAATAATTCATTTTTAAAATCTAATTATTTTAATTCCATTAGTTTGTACAAATTTATGTTTAATTTAATTTAATTTAGTTTTATTGTATTATATACATTCATATTATGAAATGCGAGATTATTTTATTATCTACTATAGCTAGTAAATATATATGTTATCTTAAATTTAGTTGTTTACATTGAGTACACAGTTCACATTTGAATTAAAATGTGTTTCAAAATAATTTACTAGTATAATTTACTAGTGGTAATGAAAACAATTGTCATAAATTTCATTATGAGGTTTTTATAAGGTTAACTAAATAGTAAAAACTAAAAAAGTTGAACATTGTATCATAGTTTAATAAACATTTTATGATAAAATGTTAAAAGCTACTTTATTTCAAAACATGAATCAAAATGTTAGCATAATATTTGAGGGTGTATACTTACTTCATTTATAGTTACATCTTGATTAAAAGACAAATCAACATTACTGAAATTCTAATATGCTTGTTTGCGGTATTTTTTACGCTGAGACTTAGTAAGACCAATTGTGGATTTCATATAATTTGGAATTTGTTTTATCGTTTCTAACACATCAGTTTTATTTTCATCTGGCTAGAAATTAAAAGAAATATCAACATTTAGTGTACTTAAAATACACGTTTAATAAATTAATATCAATTTATACCTATACCCTGTTTTAAAAGAGAATATACCTCTTTCGTGACCAAATAAAAATTGATTAAGAAAGCGGTATATTCTCTTTTGAAATAGGGTATAATGTGAAATGTAAATTTTAGAAATGGCTTATTCATTGATTATAGAATAATTTAAGCTTATTATATTTATTACTATTATTAGCAGTTGTAGGAATGTTTGGAAGAACTACATCTTCAGATTGAAATAAATACTGATCCAATTGATTTTTATTCTAGCAAGTCTCATGGCCTTTCTAAAATATAAATTTAAAAATAATATTATACAATTCAATAAATAATATTGATTGATCTCTTACTTCCAACTCGGAATGTGGCACCACGTACAAATTATTATAAAAATAATTGCTATAATGGTTTGGTCTGTCAAGACATTTTAACAAGTATAACTCCAATTTTTTTGTTAAATTGTCAATGTACAATCGCAGAGACCTTGGACAAATTATTTTTATAATAAATAATATAATGTATGTTAAACAAATAGGTGCATGAGTTATATTTCAAAAATATTTGACAAAAGCCTTTTTGTTCAATATGTTTATAACTTATTACTTATAACTAAAGCTCTGCATTTTGATTCTCATATTTTATATTTTTGTTTAAACTATAAAAAAAAAAAATTGTTTTTACAAAATCTAAGATACCCAGCCTTTTATAAATACATTAATATAAAATAATTAATTAATAATATAATTTATAATATAAATCTATTTATAAAATGGCTAGGTATCTTAAATTTTGTAAAAACAATTTTTTTTAATAGTTTAAACAAAAATATAAAATATGAGAATCAAAATGCAGGGCTTTACTTATAAAAAATGATAAAGTGTTTAAATATTGTACAGAACTAAAGTTATTCTGTTTATTGAACTGTCTAGGAATACCTCATATAAATAAATACAATTTTTAATAGTGAGCCCGATATGACTGTTTTCTGATATCAAATATTGAAATATTTACTACAAATATATAACTGATAACCGATCTGATATTTGAAATCAAAAACTGTGAGCAGTTATTGAAATTAATTGATTTATTAAAAACACATACTCAATATTTACCAATATTGTTAATGTTTTTTTTTTAAACTTTTATTATTTACAATTATTCTTTGATTTGAATTATTAAAGCAAAAAAATTGTTTTAAAAATATTGTGTCTAATATAGGTTTAAAAAAAAAAAAACAATATCCCATAATCACATACCTTAATATTGGCATATATACGATTTTTGGTCGATATTAAACAGATTTTGGTTCATACATATATTCATCAGTAAAAATTGTATTTCAATTTATATTATGGCTTACAATTACCAATATCTACATAGGTATACCTGCAATATTTTTAGTTTATCAGGGTTTTGAAGACAAGTTAACATAGAAACAAAAATTACTGAATATGCTAATGATTCAGTATTTTAATTTTCTTTAGTTTATATATTATTATGTAAATTCATATATAACTTTCTTTTATTTTTTTAACAAAAAAATTATTTGAAACCATTTTCGGCATTTTAAATATAGGTAATATAAAGTTTTACACGATTGCTTTTGGAAACATACCTACCTAAAACATACATTTAACTTCAATATTTTCTCCTATAAATAAATCTGCATAGGCTGTGGCTTTCTATACAATATTAACTATTAGTTATAATTAATACATTGGTATTAAAAAGTATTTGAAAAATTTGAAATAAGAGTATAGGGGAAAAAAATCACATAAAATCAATGCATACAATTATTTTAAAACATCTTAAAGGATCATTATCTACGCATTTTATTGTCAAACAATTTAAAAATCAAACTTCTTGTGTTTACACAACCAATAATCAGTCATTCAGTATTATGAATGGTTTTTGATATAGAGACAATCAATTTTTTCATAAATTGAGCGTCTAGCTCTTAAATAATGATTTTATAATTTAAGTATTGTCAATTTGAGTGGTTAAATAATAAATAATACTTACAGTACTTCCATATTTGAAAACGGTATAAAGGTTTAAAGTTAAAACAAAATTAAATATCAAATTGTCAACTATTTTAACTTATTAAATTACTATAATAGTGTGTAGTATAGAAATTAAATAGAAATAAGGTAGTGGGTATGCACAAACCTTTCTTTTTTCTTTATTTATAGGGACAACGCACTGTGCGTGAGACATCACTAAATTATAAATAATAAGGCTGGGTTTAAAAATTTGAAATTTCCTATACACCGTGCACAACACTATCTACATATTCTGATTGGCCTAACAGTCTGGTTGATACCAGGTACTACATTTTTATATTTGTGGTACGCCGTCTATACCAAGAAGTTGAATGTGGTAATAAAATTTTGTAATAATTGTTCTTTTTTCATTTATAATATTATCACAGATATTTATGTTTGATATAAAATATATACTATATATTCTATACTCTATATATAATATAGAATTGTGAATATCATAATATGCTCGCGTGGTTAATGTTTTAATTTTTATTTGAATTTGATAAGTTGATTATATCCATTGAAAATTTGAAATAGCTAATCTAAAATCTTGAGGACTTTGAATTTTGAATCTGCTCAATATTGAAAGATATCTCCATTAATATTTAATAGTTCTTTTAAATACATGTTCATTTCTATATCTAGTGTATTTTGTTCGACATTTGAAATTTCTTCAGGTAAAATTATAAAGAATATAGTGATTTTGGATTTATTTGTGGTTTGAACTGTTTGATGTTCTGTCTGGGAAACAGTCGGATCAATATTTTCATGTAGGCACATCATTTGATAAACAAATTTTAGTTTGTTTAATAAACAATTTGTTGCTTGCTTCCTATGTCTGCAACAAGAAAATGCTTTATCTTTGAATTTTAGATCAAGTAAAGTGCTGATTGAGAGAAGTTCTTTTGTTTTAAGTCAATAAATCGGTTTCTTAATATGAGTATAAATGCATTTGCTGTTTCATTGCACGTAGTTGATACATCTTTTATTGTTACTGACAATACAATAATACTTGTGAGTAATGGAATAATTTCAAACAGTGTAAAATTCTTATTTGATAATGTAACAGTAGCAGAATTAAATATTTCTAAAATTTTAACTAATTCATGGTCCAATAGTTAATTAGAAAATGTTACATCCCAATTAATAAATGTAGCTAAGCCCAACACACTTTTTTTTTGTTCTAAATATCGATTGAGAATTAAGAATGTACTATTCTATCTTGTATAAACTTATGGGTAGAAACTTTATTTTCAGACTAAAATTTTTTCAACAATTTATTAGCTCGAATACTGTGCTTAAAGTGACCAACCACTGATCTGATATTTTTACACAGTGCATTATGTTGTTTTTCCTTTATAAGTACATCATTAATTGTCTGAAACATAAAAATAATTAATAATTATAAAACAATATACTTGTTACTTATTTTATTTCCAAATAAATTTTTTTTTTTCATAATAAATAAAAATAATATATAAAATTCAAAAATTAAAATATAAATTGCCAATTGCAATATGTGAGAAGTACACAAAATAGATTCAAAATTTCTATCACGAAAAGCTTTACCATTATTTGGAGCATTATCGTGGACAAATAAATAAATATTATTCATGTTAATATTCAATTTCTACAAAATTTTAATAATAAAATCATAAATTTCATCACCAGAGTGATAAGGTGGTCGAAATAGGGGATCTATACATACCGATAGTACCAATATCGGCTCTAGTTAAAAGGTGGATTTACAATTTCAATTTTATTAAAAAATAATTAAATAAATAGACATTAGTTCACTTGCAAATATATTATAAATCTATTTAAATAAAAAAAAAAAATGCATAACCCATTTAATGTGTTGTTGAAAGGTCAATTTACCATAGAAAAATTTCAAAGAAGGGGGAGATATCAGATAGAAATTTGTACGCGAAGGCAAAAACCAAAAAGTTGATCAAAAGGAGGCCTAAAGAAAAACTGGATACATTTTATCGAATTACCATTCTTGGAAGATATTGTGACACATGACAAAAAGTAAAAATTTCATTTTCAATGAACAGTGTGTATTTATTTTTTTTACAATATTTATAGGATAACAAGTATTTGGATCTGGAAAACTGTTCTAAAAGTTCTGGATACACTAAGAATTTTGAAAAATTTAAATTTTCTGAAACAGGAAAAAGAAAATCAAGTATCAAATTATATTTAATTAATATAATTAATATATTGTATTAGATTGTAAACTTTTTAATCTTTCTTTAAAATAATTTATTACCGATATAGTAAAATACTATTATGTTTAAATAATAATGAGGACTGTCAAAGGGAATTAATTAATGAATTAAGACCTACAGTACCTGTTGATGTATTTAATTAATAAGATGAATCGGATGTCAATTTTGGAAAATATCTTGTTAGTTTGATAAAGGTTCGCCCAACAACAAAAAACTGGCAATATGGCATAACTATATGAGGTGGTGCTTCTGAAACCACTAATTTCATTACCAAATAGTGCTGTACTATAGTATATTAAATTTGTTTTAATAACATGATATCATATTTTAATTAGGTAATTTTATTTAGAAATTATATATATTATACTAAATTTGGATTCAAATAATATGTAGGTACCTACCTATAATTTTGTTTTATTTTAAAATGCTTGGAACATTTTATTACTTTTGTAATTAAATGCTAAGTAGAATAAATTAATATATTTAAATACCTATGTAGTTATTATATTAATATCTGATGAAATGTTTATTACATAGTCTATAGACAGTACCTATATAGTATCTACTAATACAGATAATAATAGGTTTTGTTTTGGTTGTGTTCTTAATAGGTCTAAAGTTAACATAAGTAAATCTAACCAGTATCACAGAAGAAAGCAAGCTGCAACAGTTCTTACTGCTTCGATGTATTCATCATCTAGTTCTGATAATAAGTATAATAATGATTTCATCAAATGTTGGGGGGGTCAATTTAACTATTGCTAAATGGGCTATTCGAAATTATATTACTCACATTGCTTTAGATAATTTCCTTAAAAGTTTATCAAAGTATCCACAGTTTAAGGAATTGCCCATTTATTCTTTATTAAACTTTATTAAAAACACCTACCAAAATTAATATTAAAGAATTTAAAGGGGGTAGTTACTATCATTTTGGTATCATTGGACATTTTTAGCGATTCAAACTAGAAAGTAAGAGTCGTTTTATTGACAGACTGAAGTGATTTAATTTTGTATACATTTTTTATGTCAGGTGAAAGTACTAAGAACATGGCTTTTGAGGGTTTCAACTTTCAACATCCGGTCCCAAAATTATTTGTATGCTCAAATTTACTCATCCAACTATCTAAAAAATTATTTTTAAAAAAGTTTTTCTTTACAGACATAAAAAATAAAAAATAAATAAATAATACAAGTCATAGTAAAAACCAATCTCAGAAACTAACTAAAATATTTAGGTTTTTGTCAGTGGTACATGTCATAATTAAGCAAAGGTATACAAAAAACCAAAAATAATCAGAAAAATTAGAAAAAACAATAGAACTAAGCTAAAAAAAGCATTGTAACATGATATGAGTTTCCATAGCACTCTGCTGGATTATTAATCTATATTTACATCAGCAATATTTATTCTTATTATTATTTTAAATAGTATTGTCACATCATTGAATTATTTTTGTAAATTAACATCAAAAATAAAAAAGTAACTATGGATAAAGAGATTCAAATTTCACCCAAGTTGACTGGTAAGGCCGATGAGTCTAAATTATTTTTGGATTTAATTCCTTCTGATGTTTTGTTTGCTGTAAGTTTATTTTTATACAGTCATTATTTTTTTAATCTTGAATTGTCTAATGCAGTGTTTCTCAACCAGTGGTCCGCGGATCATCGGTGATCCGTGAGCCTGTCATAGGTGGTCCACGGTCCCATAGATTTTATCTTCTTTTTTTGGCTCGTTCATTTCAAAAAAAAAAAAAAGAATTACGAAAAAATATAATATCCATTGTGTTTTTTCACTTTTAAAAGTGTTTACCAAAGTAATGAATAATATTATTATCGTTATTACTGCTGACGATCGATTAGTAGGTTCAACTTTTATAAGTGTGTAGATACCAAAGGTTTATTACTTTGATAAAAGTATTTATTAAATACCATTAAATAACGATTTATTAAATATTATTATTAATTGTTTACCGATTGCATCGAAACATAGTTTCTCAAATATTTAGTTATAAGTATCAGTATTAGTATTAAGTAATAATTATGAGATTAATCGAATTTTTACGTTTTTACGTATTTATACTGAGTGTACAACTCCAATTGGATGAGCTTTCTCAGCGATTAATTTTCTTATGAACTGATATACGAATATTTACAATATAACATTTTGTTATTTTATTTTGACATTATTTTTATTTTATACAATATGTTGGTCTGTCATGTAGTATTTTGGATAATATATTATTTGATTTTGTAATAAACCATACCTAATATCAATATAAACATGTGAATTGTAGTCTAAATTAATCTTAGGGATGGACACTATGTTCCTAAATTTTGTTTGACTATTTTACACTTATGTAAGTCCACATGTTGGTAATTTTATGTAGATTTTTAGAATTATTATGTTTAACAAATACATTGTAGTTGTATGTGTATAAAACGTTATTAGTGAAGAAAAATTTGTTTCCATTATTATAGAAATAATAATTATTTACAATTTTGTTTCTCCTGAACAATTTTGAAAAGTGGACTTATCTGGTTGTTACAGGGAGCCCTTCAATTGAGGTGGTCCGCTACCTAACCTATTAAAAATTATTAAAATGATCCGTGGTGGTAAAAAGGTTGGGAAACGTTTTATTTAAATATTGATCAGAAAATTTCGGAAGTTCGCGAGGATGGGCGATGAAGTTCTAAAAATATATAAATGATAGTCTCTCGATTTCGATTTATACACCTAGTTTGAATGGTCTAAAATTAGCAAACAACAACTTTTCTTTTATACTGTTTTAGTTTAACTATAGCGGATGATTATACCTACTAATCGGTTGTAACATTACACATTCATTATAATTAATATATGTATTGCGTATTATTTGTATTAATAATATTATTATAAAATGTTCGTTTATAGTTATCCCTACCCATCTACTTGAATAATCACGATAAAGACAATAATTTAACCGAAAAGCTACGTGCTATCCAACAAAGAAACGATTGCGCGCCAAGTGACTGCGTTGCTTACGCAGAATTTTGTGAGCTGTTTGATAACTTCGACCGAGACGGAGACGTGGCGAAATTTTGCAAAAAAACATACTCATCAAAGGTTGTATAGGTATATAATTATTATTTTATCCATCGCTTATAAAAGTTACTTAAGAAAATAAATATTAAGTGGGTGTTTCACGCCTTAATATTTAAATTTTAAGGGGTTCCATTTTACAATTGAAATGACATTTTTGAAAAAGATGCAGTTTATAAGCCCAAAAATATTCAAATCAATGTACAAATAATGATTTTGTATCATTATTAAGTGCTTGATTTGTATTCTTTAATGATCATTATAGTCTATTTACGTTAAATTATAGGGTAAATACTCAATTACGATTTTCCGATACAAAATTTGTATAAAAAGCATAAGGTTTATACATCCAGCATATGTAAACGAATAGCGCAGATCTCATATTAAAGATCAATAATGATTTTTTTTTTTTTTTTGAAAAAACCAATAATTTGTGAATAGAATAAATATATATCGACGGTGTTTTGTTAAAAGGTCGTATACCAATAAAATATTGTTTTACAGGAAGAAAAAATAACTATTTTGTAAAGAAACAGAAGAACAATTTTTAGTGATATTCATCATGGAAAACAATAAAAATGACTCGTATACATAATACCTTATACACAAAGTATATACTTGCATTAAATGTGGTATACGCCCTTTTAACAAATCAGTGTTGATTTAGTTATATTTTAAAAGGGCACCTGAATATATTTTAGGCGTCATTACCAACTTAATTGTTTTGATTTTGTTGATACCAAAAACGTATATTTTTCGATTTTTAGTGATGTACGCCCTTTTAACAAAATACCATCGATATAAAGTGGGAACAAGGGGACCAGGGATGCGCAAGATATTTGAAAAAGTATCTAGATACAAGATACTAGATACTAGAAACTATTTTTCTTCCCATTTAGATACAAGATACATAATAATAAAAACGTATAGTATGTTTACCTATAATGTCAGGTTTTAACTTTGTTTTTAATCAAATAAAAAATAAAAATATATTAGACATATTGTGAACAAAAAATACTCTATTATTATTATTAAACAAAATATGAATATCAGAATATATATCAAAAATGACAAATTTAAATTATTAGTAATAATTGATGAAAAAAAAAAAAACGTGAATATTATTTTGAGAATACCATATTACTTTTGAGAAATATTAAATTTGCAAATGTAACCATTGTAATCTAATTGTTGTAAATAATATTAGAATGAAAAAACAAACGAATCATGACTTATATCTAGTATCAAAAATCTTTACAGAAAAAGAAATACAAGATACACCACAGAAAAGGTATCTAGGTAATCTAAACAACTAAACATGATACTAGATACAATTATTTAATTTCAAAAGATACTAGATATAAATGTATCTAACACTTTTTTTACCACTTAGTACAACTTATAATGAACCTCGTCTTTTCGAACATTTCTATTTGGCCAAAAAATGTTATTCCCGTAGTAAATATCAATAAAAAAAACTACGTAAAACAACTAGAAAATGTAAAATGCATTTAAATAGTTAAAAAAATATTTTTTTATTTTCCACGTCTAGAATAAGCCAATATAAGTTTTCTGTCAAAATTTCAAGTCACTACTCAGAATCTAAAATTCATAGTTTTAGAGTTCATGCAGTTTTAGAGAAGTTTTATTTTCCTGAACATACTTAATATTTATTATATATATATAAATATATATGTTACAGTTAAAAGCCAAAATCCGTCAAAACTTGTTTCCACAAACCCTAGTCAATTCTAGTTTTGACTAATTAAAACTAAAATTAATTACTAGTTTTTTCTGGAATGCATATATTCCAACCTGTACTATTTAACACGCACGCAATCACAGGTGATCTCTAAACATTGCTCTATAAATTCGACTGGCTGACTATTAAATCAATTAGGATAACTTTAACCAGTCGTCTATTAAATCACTTTAAGATACAATAACTTCAACCGATTATACCTAATAGATAATAATTCGGCTGCAATAGCTTTTGTCCCCTCGTTTTCAGTTTTGTCAGTTCGTTATCTTCGCTGTAGTCGTTATACCTACGTGTTTGTCTCGACAGGGTCAGGGCAAGGCTTTGTAAGATGCACACGTAAGAAATCTTACAGAACAAATCGTTGTTTATGTAAGAAAAATAGAATATTATGCAATTCAAAATGTCATGATAGTTTATCCTATGAAAATAAATAATAAAATAAATGCCTATTGTAATTATCCTAAAATGTACTTATTTCTACTTTTTCCTAATTTAAACTATCAAAATAAAAATTACGGATTTTCACTAGAAAATTCTAATTTTCACCAATATATTTCAGATTTTCAGACGCAACTAGTTCTAACTAAACAAAAATAAGTTAAACCTAATTTTACCGGTGAAGGTCTTAGTTAATTCAAGTTTTAACTAGTCAAAACTAGAATTGACTAAAGGGATTTGTGGAAACTAATTTTGTCGGATTTCGGGTTTTAACTGTAATATATACATATGTTTTACTGCGGCTTATGCAATAGTCATTAGTGCAACCCTTTTTACGCGCCGATATATAGATAGTTTAAACTATTGAACTATTATTATTTATTATGTGACACTGTAGATATCGAAAGTCAATCGCGATTTCTACGATGCGATTAACACGTTTTGCCGGATCGTTAGGGACAACGATGTTAACAAAGACAAGGAACATACCGCTCGCATTAAACGTATGTCCGAAGAAACCGAATTAAACAAAACCGATATAGCGTTGTTAGAGGACAAAATTCAGAAGAATATAATTGAATATGACGAAAAAGTCTTAGAATACGAGAAAGAAAAAAAATATTACGACAATCAAGTGAAAAACGCTTATCGGGAGGCCAACTTTTATAGAGCTCGAATTGAGTAAGTACGTATTTATTTAATAAAAACGTTAAAATAACCACAAAAAGTTAACTCGAAAATGTCAACTTGTAATTACTTTCTAATTTCATACTATAATAGAAATGAAATAAGACTGTGAAATCGGGATTTAATATTTTAGTATAGGTTTATAATGGTATAATTATATTGATTTATATTTATGATCGTGGACGGAATGTGATAGATGGACAGGTATATAATTTATTGCATAATGTTATTAGGTAATTAAACATCTAATTTGCCTAATTAAAATAATATTTTGTTATAATTGTTCCGGTACTAATAATTGTATTTTATCTTATTCGTATTGTTTTTATTTCAAATGAATTCAAGTATTTAATATATCACAATACCTACCTATTTAAAATATTTGTATCATAGTATTGCACTATGTTCGATTATAATATGTCGAGCAATAAAAATAAATAAATGCCAGCGTTGTAGCCAGTATTTTGAATTGAAATGAGGCTAAATGTATTTTTGCTTGAGACGTGGGTGAGGATAACAGTGAGGGTTTCGAATCGCCAACAAAAGTGTTTTCATAATTATACATTTCGATGTAATACATTAAACTAAAATGTATATGAAATAAACTTAATAGACACTGAAATAAGAATATAATATGACATAACTTTTATCTATACCTATTCCTTTCCAACAGTTTCATCATATCCTTCGAAAATTTTGAGTAAAAGCAGTAATTATATAATTTTGATTAATGGCTTCTTTTTTATGTATGTTAACCATGACTAACCATCGCTTTTATAAGATTCAATGAAGGAAACGTTCTTTCAAGAGTGGAAAACAAATCCAGAATTGTAGTTAACAATAAAAACGTAAAATAGTATACACAGGATGTCTCACGAAGATATACTAATTGTGATCTCTCGGAAAGCATGCATTTTTTTTTTTAACATTTTAGAGCAAGTAGCTCTAAAATGTTATATTATCCTTATTTTTTGTAGCTCCTTTTTTTTAGGAATGAAACGATTTACCCCTTTTATTTTTTAATGGTAACCTATATTAAAAATGCTATTAACATACGGAGTTTTAGCTTAATTATATTTTGGTGATGACATTTTTTATTACGTTCAAAACTACGTTAACGAGATAAAAAATTATAGTAATACAGGGTGATAATCGTTTATCCGTTCATGTTTTAACAAACATAATGTAAAATTAACAGTTTACATAGGAAAAGAGTTTTTCTGCTTAATTTAGCAGAAAAAGTTATTGATTAATTTGGGAAAAATAAAATAAAATTGCAATTTGTTTTCAATTAGTTACTTAATAAGTGTAAAATTTAATATTATATCATAATAACTTTAAAATTATTTGAAAATACAAATAATACAAGTGTTCGATTATTAATACAAATTAAGGCTGTCCTTCCTGAATTTTACACTTCGATCGTGTGTATCTTTATTTTTATTAATCATGGTAATTATAGATAATAATTTAGATAGGTACGTTTTAGTAGATAAAAATCTATTTTATTGAATACATAACAATATGTTATGTGATTTTTTTTTTTTTTTGCCAAAATATAGTGTATGCCAATTATTTACATTTAAAATATTATTTTTATTGTATGTTAGAGACAACTAATACAAGGTTGAGAGCAATTAGGACTTTTACTTTAGATAGTTTGAAGGCAATTAATATAAAAATAGGTACTTTTGGAGGCAACTGATACATGCCCGAAAATAATAGATACGATTATCGTGGCGTCGACTAGAATACCGAGAATACTTTATTGACTAAGTCTTACTATTTTAGTAATTAACCGTTTATTTTATTTTTTATAACAATATTTTTAGGATATTAAAAATATTTTATCAATTTTTGATGCATATAAAACCAGACTCTAGTTAACTCGTAAACGGTAAATCTGATATAAGTGCTATATACACATATATCAACATTTCTAGAAAAATATTGTGATTCTGATATATGTGATAAGTATCCTGTATACTCGTAAAAACCTCGAGGGAAACTATCCTAAGCCCAAACGCTAAACTGACTATTAGGTTGTACCTATAACATTATTATATTTATAAGAGCCTAGGTAACCAGTGGCGTAGCTATCATAAAGCAATGCCCCGGGACTCCAGAGCTGAAATTAATTCCTTAAAATAATTGAAAATTTTGATGTATTTAATAATGAATATTTTAAATCTTATGTGGCAATTCCAATCAAAATCATTATTTAAATAGAATAATTACTAATATTTATAATTTGTATAGTATAACAAACTATTATAGTAAACTGGATTTTCTTTTACTTTGTTTAATAGTTATCTGTTTATTATTTTTATTTGTGGTTCCATAGTAAGTGCATTTACACTTAAAATCAATGTTACAAGTAAATATAAATATAAATTCAAATTTTCATAAAGATTATATTAATTAAAGGGCCTGGATTTTTAATTGTCCCGGGGCTCTTTCCCATCTAGCTACGCCATTGTAGGTAACAAATTTTTCATGTATCTTCTTACGCAATGTTTGATGTATTATAATAAATTATATTGTTATTTTATCAAGGACAAAAAATAAACAAGAAATGTTTATTTACATTCGTGATTTTGAAAACGAAATTACCGAACTAGAGAAGTTCTTGGAGAAAAAAAAAAAACAATCTGTTGTTTGGAAAGAGAACAATATGGTTGAAACCGAACGGCTGAAAAAAGAGTTGTATGAACTATTACTACCTAAATGACTAAGTTTTGAAATTATAGTTTTTTAAAGTTCTGATATTATGCGGTTATTATATTATTTTATGTTAAAAAACTAAATATTGTCTTCTCTAAAGCATATTTTTCGTAGGTGTGTGGTTATAATACATACCTATTTTCATCTTAGGGTTCGCGAATTGAACTCCCTGTTTTGAAGAGGAATTTTTAGCATTGTTTTCCTTTTATCTAAACAAGAAAAAACAATGCATTTTGGGTGTGCCCAAAGCCCAAGCCATCGCTCGCTCGGACTAGTTGTATTTTAATCACAAAACACCACTCGATTTGTTGTGTAAACTTTTCTACCAAAAATCATGCTCTGATATATCAAGTGTAGCTTATTTTCTGAAAGAAAATTTTATATCCATGGCAATTTAAGGAGGTGATTTTTGAATTTTCTAAGCGGTTTTCATAATACCTGGGAAAAAACGGGAATAAATGTCGGAAAAACGGAAAATGTACAAAATACATTAGTAAAATATTATGGCATTCTTTTTACTGTGTACGACTTTTCTACCAGCAATTTTGCTCCGATTTACTATGATAGCACTTTTTCTAAAAGGAAATTTGACTTGAGAGGTTCTTTAAAGAAGTTATTTTTTGATTTTTCCACGAGTTTTCCGAGTAAATGTGAAAAACCGGGAAAAACATAGGAAAACCGGAAAAAAACACAGAAAAACGAAAAAATCGGTACAATATTAAACAAATTAAAGAAAATATTTAACGCCTATATAATTATTTTAGCATAATATTACATGTATATTGTTGGCAAAGTATCATTATCAATTAAACTGCGCTCAGAATCGTTTATCGTTGCTTACAGATATACATTAAATTACCTATAGCAGTAGTTGCAACAGACTCCATTATCCAATTACCAAAAGATTTTTGGTAGAAAAGTTGTTCACACGTTATAGTGAAACTAATACGTACCGAATCTAAAACAATCTTAATAATAATTAATAATAAATATAAAAGCGATCCCTTACCTCCTCCATTATGATAAAAATCATTTGATTGCCACTGGTTTATTGTACTTATATATTACATAGTGTTTTTCAGATTAAAAAAATGGGCGTTTTTGAAGACAATAAATGAGGAGTACAACGATGACATGTTATTGCGATATAAGAAAAAAACATATCTCCAACAGACAATAAAATCTAGGAAGGATTCGTTAAAAACTCTGAAGGTATCCACGCGAACAATAAATATCTAGCATTTCTTCGTTACACATTATACAGAGTGATTCACTCAACTGGAAACACTCATTATCTCAGAAAGTGTAAACTTTTTTCGAAATTTGTTTTTTTTTTTTTTTTGTACCAATTTGTAGCGGTACGGCGCGCGGCGTATTAAAAATACACCACTACTCTCCTCCAACCAATACTTAAAAGTAGAATACCTCGTCAACGGGTTGACGGAAATCAAAATTTTCTACACCAACATTTATTTTAAACAATACTCCGTCTATTTACGGCATTTTAAAAATAGGTTGCTATTTCAAAATCAAAAGTAGGCAGTCATTTCACCCTGCAAAATAAAGGATATAAAAAAAAAAAAAATGATAACGTAACATTTCAGAACTATTTAATTCTAAATTTTTCAAATTTAAAAAATTTCAAAAAAAAGTTAATAGTTTCTGAGAGTAATGAGCGTTTCCAGTTGAGCGAATCGCCCTGTATATTATAACATGAAATTACATATTATTACGTTACCCCGCGCGCAATAGATTATTGGTAATATAACGAGAAAATAGAAAAACAGTTTTGTTCGGGCATCGACTTAAAATATAACCGGTAACATGACGTTTATGCAAACTGATTATGCGTTCGCACCCGCGGGAACCTTATGGCGCTCTCGGCCTTTTCTCTCCGTCGTCCGTTGTTCCTCGTCTGCCGTGCCGTCTTTCGTCGGACGCGCGTATGTACGTTTTTTTTTTTTTTTTTATATTCTGTCCGCGTTCGTTTTTTCGGCCGTACACGTTTTCTGCCTATTCCCGACCGGGTCCGTGTACACTCTCCGTGCCATTCTCGGTCGCGTCCGCGCCGCGGTGACATTCCGTGACGCTGTTACGTGCATGCACCCGAAGTGCACTACGCCACACTCGCGAAATCCCGGATCCGTCTCGCCCGTTTGCGGGTGAATTGCCCACAACGGGTTTGAGTACCCGTATAGTCGGACAGCTGACACCGTCAGCGTTACCGGCAAACACCTGTGACGCCGCCCACATTCGCGCATCTCGTCGGCCGGGTTAATCTTATTTTTACACATTTGTGTTATCGGGTCGCTGAGCGCAATCCGTATTAATTGTTCGCGTTTACCGTTGTCGGATACCTATGGTCTATTATATTGTATACTATTATTATTGAATTATTTATTGTGGCGTGCCCCCACTAACCCTTTTTAATTGCAAAACATTTGTTCACCATGATTTATTCTGTTGTTCACTTGTACATATCTATTAATTGTCCGTGTATAATGTACACATATATTCTCCATTACCGACAACAATTATAGTTCGCGTTATTTTCAAATCGGTTACCCGCCCCCCCCCCCGCCCCCATCTTCGTTATCTACATGCGAGTCCAAGGCAACCAACTACCCCACTTGGTTTAGTTTTGTCTAGTTTACTCAAATCTTCAATCGAATCAAATAAGATAATAAATCTATTATTTTCAATTAAATTTTTGTTGTGATTCGATTAAAAATATTCGTAGAGACTTGAAATTTAGACCATCTTCAACATGTTTGCTAAAAATTAAAAATATTATTGTAAGTTAATATTGAGTAATTGCAGTCACTGATGTATACAAATAATATTTTTATAATTAAACGTAATAATTAGGTACAAACTCACTTTATTTAATAAAGAAACCTAAAAACGTATATAAAGAATGTCAAGTTTAAACTGAAGTTATTTATGTTTGATTTAAGGAAAATTCAATTTCAATGGGAACATATCTCGAGAAATTAAAAGAAGAAGAAAGAATCAGTCTCAAACGAGAATTTTATGATAAATTGGACGCAATCAAAGAAAAAATAGCACTGAGAGCTATTACGAAATTTCTTATGCCTTATATACTTAACGAATTCGGACCCAGAAAAACTACAAAAAAGACAACTAAGAATTAATAATTATATGCATCGATGTCCATCGAATGTATTGCATAATATTTTATGCGTATCCAACGATGAATTATTTTTAAGAGCATACCGTTATAACATATTATTACGTTATGGTTTTATGCGAGGAAGGTATTAAAATATATTATGTTCTACAATCGTTGTACACATTTTTCTACACGTTAGAATATCCCATCCGGAATTAAATTCGTTGTTATTAACCGAATCATTTCCGTTGGTGTTCACTCGGTGTTCAGTAAGTCGCGGACCGATCAAGGTCGTGATTATGGACAAGTTTCGTTGGTGCGAATATCCATACTAGATATTTTGTTGCTATTAACCATTTTAGGGTACCTATGTTTTGTAGTGGTACAATGAATTAGGAAAATTATTCAGTCGTTGACCATGACACTATATGTAGTAATGGAAGACAGACATAATTAAAATAATAGTATATTATGTAGAAGTGCCTACTAAATAAAACCTGCCTAATAAAACACAGAGGATAATGTACAAAAAATGTACCTGTATAATATAAAGTAATTAATCTAGTTTTCGGTACCACAAAGAATGATTTATTTTTGAACATAATAAAAGTTCAGCCTACTAATTATATTACTGCCTTCCTTCCGGTGTTTGAGGGGGATTCGGAGCCGTGAATGGTAACGAGATCAATAAATAAAGAAGAATATAATTACCTGCCCACGGTGTTGGAACGCTAGGGTGTGTACCTATAGATATCCTCACATGATCCTGGAGTCGTCGGACGGCAGTCACAATTCAATTAAGATAAACTTATAACTAACTAACTAACTTAACTAATATAACTAACTTAACACTTTGCACCTGTGTGCGCTCAGATTGAAAAACGCTTATCTTTAAATTAGGAAAACAAAAGGCTGTGTTAATTATAAAATAAATCAAACACGAGTGATTATAGTTGCTAAAAGTCGGAGCCAGCTATCCGAGTGAGATTTTCGAAAGAAGGTGGTGGAGCGTAGTTGTTACTGTGTGCAGGGTTCACGACAGAGTGTTCGTATTGGGATTTTTCGAGCGGTCAAGACGTTCGATTTTCAAAAAAAACAACCGTCAGATTTTATATGTTTAAATAAACAAAAAATTAAAAGGGTCATCCATAAGAGAAAAATTGTGTTACATGTTGATTTTAAATTCGTATAGAAATAATTATTAGGGTATCTAGTGCGGGAGAATGATGACGGCACGGCGATGTCATCAAAGGGCCGGTTAATGTTGGGTACCTATGGCCTATTTTTATTTCACTCGTATTGAAATGTTTCTAAAGAAACCAATATGGATATGGATACTTCTCGAATGATGCAAGAAAAACCGTTGGGACTTATGGACTTATGAAGACGGACTGTATGGCCTTCGCGTCGGTGTCGATATAAAATAATTAATAATCGAATTATAAGAATAGGATTTACAATATTATGACTGAGACGGCACTGGCCTCAAAGGGCCGCGCAGCAGGTGGCACGGAGTTCTACTATATTTCACTTGTAGATTTTGTAGATATTTTGCTTGTAGATAAGTTTTTGAGTGTCCCTCTCGAATGGCGAATGATCCGTTACGTTTGTTAAATTATTTACATTTTGTAATATACCAAGTACACATATGGCCCCATATTTGAATCTTTTAGTTACATTTTTGTAATAATCTAAATGATAAACAATTATATACATGCATAATCTTATGTTGTGTGAGCATACCATTTACAGTTTATTATATATATATTGGACATTTTAAGTGTAAATTTGTGTCCTCTGGATGTTTTCACACAATACCTGATGAACAATACACAGTCCATTTGATGACAGTGTACTGAAACAAAATGCGGTCACACATACCCCTTTATATTTTACATACCAATATATCTTTTTTATTTAGAATACAACTAGTATACAGTGAATCATCGTTATTATTGTTATGTTCCGTATTGTATTATTATATTTTGTTCTATGTTACCCTGAATACACTCACAGTACCGATTGATACTAATTTTTCACTACATCATTATAATTTATAATTTGTGAATATTTTAAAACAACAAAATAATATGTTATGCGTTATTGATAATAAATTGTAATACATTTTACATCCTTTGCTCAAATACATGTAAATTATTTTAAATACCTACAATTGACTGTTGAGGATCTTCAAATCGGTAGGTAATCTTTTAAAATTTTTATTATAACTACTATTATCAGATACTAGAAACAACACATGCATTTAATTTAATATTTTTAACAGCCATACATTTATTATATTAATTGATTTGTTGTAGGTAAGCCAAACGCAATTGGGAATAGATGAAAATTATTTTATTTTTATAATTCAAAAAATCAGGTAAATAATTATTATATTATTAAAATATTAGTAAATTTGTTGTTTACAGCTTTCTTTTTTTCTCTTTTTGTTATTGTTTATTTGTGCATAACTGGACATGATGGATTTAATGAAATAATTGATTTTCAGAAAACTAATTAGAATTAAAATTATTTAAATATTTATACATGATAATATCACCAAATTGAATATTAATTGTTAGGTATTTCGAGTAGGTAATATATAATAATAATTTTCTACAGATACAGTATATAATATGTTTTTTTAATTTTAATTTATTAAAAGTCACGACCACTGTTATTTAAATAGTTTCTTTACTATGTGTCGATATAACAAAATGTTTGTGTAGTTTATACAGTTAAATAAAGAAAATATTAACATTTGTCAAAAGTACATACTAAAAAATTAAAGACTTAGTATTTAATTTTTGAATAATTGTTATTGTGTGAGCCATTTATATTAGTTATTATTATCACTACTTGCTTGAAAAAATTTACTATCTACTAATAATCTGTTCCAATTTGTAATTTTGCTTTACAATTTGGTTGTATTCTCATTATTGTAGAAATAGAAAACAAATCAAATTGTCTAAGTAAAAAATTAATACATTACACTGTAAATAATGTCACTCCAGTCTCAATCGTTGTGTATTAATAATAGTTTCCTCTACATCATGCATTATAATAACACTTTTACCTCTAGAGGTGATCAAAGTTTTAGCTCTTTTGTATGGCGGTGATATTGGTGCCTGTACAGGTTCTCTCGGTACATATTCGACACCATTAATATTCAATGGATATGTCATATCGGCATCAAAGCTGTCCAAACTCCCACACGCCACAAAGGGTGTGGTGACAGGGTGCACAACCATCTCATCCCTGAGCCTCTTATCATTGCGGGCTATCGAGAGATTGTCCAGGCTAGGCATGAATCCATCAGGCAATCGGAAACCGAGGCACACGGCAAACGCCTCGATACTCGAGTTGCGAGAGCTGCGCGGCTTGGCGACGATGACACTGTCAAAAAATTTTTCCAACCAAGCCAACAACATTGACACCTCCTTACCGCGGAAGATTTTCCCAACGAAATTGCCCTGGGGTTTCAGCAGATATGTGCTAATGTTTATGGCAGCCACCACTAGCTGTGCCTGTATGTACTCGTCATGATCGTTTAGCCCAGTCACATCAGGGGCGCCATCAAACACTACTAAATCGACGAGTCGGTCGCTGAACTGTGACAAGATTTCTTTGGCCGTACTCTCCTTGGTGATGTCACCCTTAATCTGCGTAACGCCTGGCAACGGTGCCATCGTTTGTAGGTCCACAGCCACGATGCTCACGTCGTCCTGCTCGCCCTCCGTTTTGTCCGCGTACAACCTCTTACTCAGTACTTGACTCCAACTGCCGGGCGCCGCGCACAAGTCCACCACTCGGACCACGCCATCGAATATGTTGAAATGCTCGTCGATTTGCATCAGTTTGAACGCACTACGCGCCCGCCAGCCCTGTTCCTTGGCCAAACGATAGTATATGTCACGTCTGTCTTTTGACGTTCTGCCCATATTTGGTTGTAACGACCACAGTCTATCGTAAAGACATCACGGGGTCCAAGGTGTACAATATATTGTTGTGTTTGTATAGGACATATGTATACACCTTGGCGATGTCTTCTGCTATAGGCCGCAGGGTACAGTCTACGATCGTTCGACCCTACAATTACTTTTCGATGCCTTAGACCTTAATTTTCGCCAATTATGTATACTTAAAATCAATATCAATACTACCTATTGCTACTATCGTCACGAGGCACAGATAACCGTGCTATCGGTTTATGATAATCCAATTCACGGTTTAAGCATATTATACTAAATAATAAAGAAATGGATAGGCTACTCTATAGCATAACGCAGAGAGGCCGTCCCGTATGTATATTGAAGCGCAAAAGGTTTCTATTTTAAAAAATACATACTTTTAGAATAAAAAAATATTATGAAATATCTAGTACATTGGTTACTTCTACTGATATAGGTTATCATTTTATCAGTGATAAAATCATAATTCCTGTGTAACATACATCGAGATGTGTATTACACGCTAAAGTGTATACATCTCGATGATAACATATAAAAGTACAGACAACACATAGTACTGTAAAATATATGGTTCCCCAAAAGTAATGGTACTGTAAAATAAAAACCTTTTGCGTATCAACTCGTACAGAACGATACGGGGAACGGCCTTTCTATATTGCTCTATGGGCTACTCATAGATATACATGTATGGGCCAAATCATGTATTCAAGTGTGATCGAAGAGCATACTGGTTACCAAAGTGGTTACATGTAATTAAGGTGTGGTGTCAACCATAGGTGTTGACGAAAAAGCAACTCACCGATTACCGATAAATTCGGAAAATAATATTATTCAGAGGCAAAAATTAGTATAATTAATTAATTAAAAATTGGCACAATCTGATTGAGAAAAACGATGATAAAAATGTTGTTTATCATAAACCAGTATTTGTAACCGCATACAACCATTTTGGTAACCAGTAGACACTCGGCAGTTTACTCACAGTTAGTACACCGTATACGTGTATTATAGGTGTAGGGATTCTATATCCATGCATCCATTATCTATGAAGCTACTCCCATAGGCTTTAAGAATTGTAACTCGTAAGTGAGGCGATGTTCCCGGAGGGGCGGTAAACTTATGCGATCTATCATTCGAGAAATTCGTCGTAAAATCGGTGCGGTGAAGGTGCCGTAGCTACGAATTACGAACACACACTACTCCGTCGTATCAATTGCATTTCACCACCGTAATATTGATCCGAATGTAAATAACTACGATATTACACTGGGCCTCTAACAACTACTCCGAAACACAGTGGGTACCGTTTATGACACCGGTTGTAATGACTTTAGATTGAAGGTCCCGGCGAAACTCTCATATTGTATATACTAATTTTCATCGATTGTTATGACGTTGATAATGATTGTTGTTGAATGACTACCGATATCATTTTTTGATTATATTGGAAAAATCTGTTGCCCATAATGGTTGTATTAAAATTATATCGCAGGTAGGTAATGCAGTAACCGTTGATACTAAACAGTAAATGAAAATGTTTTATGATTTTAATGCGAACAAAGTGCGAACTATATTTTTTATTTTATAGAATAACAGATCTTTTAATGCAGTGTACATTTAATTTTATAATAGTAAAACATTTTTTTTTTTTGTTGCATGTATTGAAATCGCACATTCAGAGATATTACACATTAGTTAATATTATTACGTTCATTTTAATGTATTTTCATATACATAATCAAGCTTTTTAATCTAATTTGATTAATTTGGTTATAATGACAATCGGTTGTTATGATAAATTTTAACTAGTCCCTTGAATGTCAAATCGTTTCTACTGTAGTTTCATCAAAATTCCTGAATTAAACCTAGCCTATTGTTACCTTCATATTGATAATCTGTTGTATATTTTGCATAATTTATGAATTATAAAATCAAGAAAAAAATTGTTATTCATTGTAACTTATATTCTTGTCTGGCCTATTTTGTTTTTAAAGTCAATACATTCCCAGATAATGTAGGACGTATCATATATTTTAATGCACACTATGAATTTAATTATCTGAACTATTTTCATCATTCTATGTAACAAAATTAAAATAATGATAGATAGTCACTTTCAATTAAAAACTTAAGTATATCATTCTCAGTAATATGCTAATATCAGTAACATTATAAAATTCTAAATTATTATATATAAATACAAATTTATTACTAAAACATGCATTATATTAACCATAAATTATTGCTGTGCAATCAGTGTTCTTAAGTAATCTTGTACGAAAGTAGATACCTAAGGGCGTACATTTTCGAAATAAACAACTAAAATTATTATTTAGGTACTTTTTAAAACAAATTTTCCAACAATTACTTTAACTTACTTCAACAACTATAAGAACCATAGATTAGAATTTAAATTAGATAAAAACTTTTGTATCCTTTAAATTTCTTCAATATGTAATATGTAATATTATGGTACCTAAGTAACTGGAAGAATTTTTTTTCCGCAGACGCAGTTATATTTCAGCAATTAGTATGCGTCTTTCAAAGTATTATAAGTAAGACATATTTTATCGTAATACCGTTTTTGTTCTTCGCTAGATAAACTTTGAGCTTATTTTCTTAGTTTTGTATACATTATGGGTTATAATTGTGCAGAATAATCAACAAAATCAAACACAAACAATATCATAATTATGATGATGAATTAGTAAAAAGATAAATTTGAATAATCTTATTAGACAATGTACAAAGGTGGACTACGACTATTAGTTAAGGACACAAATTAAGATATATATCTTTATCTTAAGAGGACATTTAACCCGCATCTACAGCCTCAGTCCAACTACAAATAAATAACATGCAAAATAAGTAAAACTAGCTTAATTTTGATTTCACAGTAAAAGTACCTATTAGGAAATTTATAGAGGGAATGTCATAGGTGTTTTTTTAAATTATGAACGACCTATTAAAAAAAGTTCCAATTATTTAAAAAACCAAAAAAAAAAAATATTTTTTGTATCTATTATATCGAGCTATATATTATGAATACTACAAAAACCCTATGAATGATATTCCCTCAAAAGTAATGTTCTCTATAAATTTCATAATGAATAATTTTACTCTAAAATCAAATTAAGCTATTAAGCATGATATTACAGTTAAACACCTTTATTTTTTTTTGTAATTGTTTATTAATTGTTATAAATTATAATTTTGTAGCAAACTATTTATTTTTTTTTTTGATTTTCTAAATTATTTTTATTAATATGGGCAAATTCCCAAATACTTAAGCAACTGCGAAAAATTAATTTCTGCTTTTGCATGTGCCATAATCGGAATAGGTATTTAACTAAAAGAACTGTTTTAAAAAGAGCTGTTTTACATATTATTACGTTGGGACATCTGAACATGACATCTATATTTAATGAGTTTGTTAAATATTTGAGAATTCTGAGTTTAAGAAAGTTTTAGAATTTTGAGTTTACATTATTGTTGTATAAAAACTACTAAATTATAGAATATTTCCTTTAACTAATAGTGACATTAATTTTTATGTAGAATTATCAGAACCTGAAAAAGGAACTTCAATCTTAGCGACTATTTGTGTCTACAAATATACAGAGTAGTAGGTAATTCTGTCATAAAAAAATAAAGAAAAGTGATTACTATACTTACAGATTTTATAAAGAAAAACCAGTTCTAAAGCATTTATTTTTAAAAGTTACCTCCACTAGACTACTCCAGAAAAAATCATTCTTACTCTGGTAATAACTAAAATATATTTTAAAAAATTATTGTGTACTGATCTAAAATATGATTTTTTTTTATTGAAGGTGACAATGAACCTGTAGTTTAGAAAACAATTTTGAAAGCACAGTTAGATTCATCTACTGTATGGGAAAATCCTCCTAATGGTGGTAATTTTAGACAAATATTTTCGTGCAAATAAAGTGGATAATTAAAAATAAATACTTTTCAGTTTAGAGGAATGATGCTGTAATTAAATTAATGGTATAATTAAGAATTAAACATGATTGGAAATTTAATGTATCAATGCAAGGAAAAAACTGATGATATGAAATGAAATTCCGACAGAAATGTGTAATATTGGGATTCACATTACAGGAAAAGATTGTGATGAAAAGTGGATATTGAAAACACAACAACGAAAATATCATGACAAAACAATACAGTCTGGAAGAGGAGCCATTAAATGACAATTTTTATCATTATTAATATAATGGATGTGTTTTTCAGTAAAGGTCAAACACTATCTCCTCCTAAAGGTATTTGGATTTTAAATGTATTAAAAAGTAATAATTTAGTACATAATATTACTTAATAGAAGATTAGAAAGAACTCAAATAAGTAATATTTTTATTTTGCATTATTTTAATAATAATAAATTGCAGTATTTATTATTATTATAGGTATCTATATTGTACAGTGTGTCTCACCTATTCGACAAATTTTTCTAGTGCTGTTATGATTATTTTTTTTTTGTTTTCAATTGGTTTGTCTTCCTGGGAGACATCAATTTGGAGAAAAATTAAATTTTTATTTTCATCCCCTAAAGACAAAAAAAAACTTAATTTATTCACTTTAGAAAATTTTAAAAATAGCCATTTTATAAAAAATATTATTCAATAAATGTTAATGTATCACACATTAATATCCAATGAATAATTTCTTAGTTATAGCCATTTTAATTAGGCGTGAAAACAATTAATATTCAATAAAATAGTATGTTATGCCATAAGGAATTACAATCAACACAGTTTTTCTTTACTTTCTATTAAATATTAATTGTTTCCATGTCTATTTTTTAGAAATTAAAAGACTATAATTAAGAAACTATTTATTGGATTTGAATTTATGATACATTACAATTTATAGAATAATATTTTTTACAAAATAGCTATTTTTTAAATTGTTTTATGTTTAGGGGATGAAAATAAAAATTTAATTTTTCTCTAAATCAATGTCCCCTTCAAAGATAAACTGAGAAAAAAAAAATCAAAAATAATTTAATATTAACAACACTAAACATATTATATACAGAAACTTACAAAGGGGAAATAATTATAATTGTTAATTGGAAAAAATTTTAAACTTGTGAAAAATCATTTTTAATAAGAGGTTCTGTGCTACCTGTATGCAGTTTACAAGAACACATAGCATAAGTTTGAAAAATATTAGATTGATCTGTCATATTATTTTAACAACATGCATTCTAATTAATCAACAAATTTTAAAATGGTAGACCAGTACTATACCATATTATATTATAAATTGAAATAAAGTTTAATTTAATTATGTATTTTTTAACCAGTACACATTTAAAAAGTGTTTTGCCATACTTTAAAGTAGGTATATTAGGGATTTTCCCGATTGTTATTGTTTCTTAAACTTTTAAAAGTGTACAATTTAATTGTATACTCGTTTAACAGAAATTCTCCCTGAAGTTATTTGATCAGCTGAAAAATAACTCAATCGCAATGGTCATTCAAATACAGTTCATAGTAACATGTTAATGGATAAATTTAAACACACCAAACCTTCATTGGTTGCATATCTAATGTAATATAAAGAAGAACAACTAAAATTAATTACACATAACCATGTTTTAAACAAAAATTTTATTTTTTGTAAATTTTGGTATTTTTATCTAATATGTTTCTTCAAGGCTAGATCAAATGGTAGAAAGAGAAAAAGTGGATCTATTTAATTAAAAAAAAAACTTATCAAAAAAACTTGAATTAAGTAATGAAATTGAAAATAAAAAAAATATTAATTATTCAAGATAATAACAATAATTTGAAGATTAAAATATATTAAGAAAAATTTAACAAATTATTTTTTTTAAACATCCCATTTTAAGAATCTGTTTGATTCGATGGTACATATCTGTCATGGCATAAGTCACTGCTTCTATATCACCATTCTGGTCCATACAAATATTGTGTAATGTAGCAGCAGCATTTATAATTAACCCACTTTTTAATTTTTATGGTAAACGTCTAAAAACCTAAATAATAATTTTAATTAAATTCTTGACTAATAAAAATCAAGATACAACTTAATATTCCAAATAGTTTTGCAAAAGCCAGTTCTAAAGCAATACTAGTGCTGCTTAGTATTTTATTGAAATTGAGTTGAGCTTCAGTTAAATATCCATTATTGCAGTATGGTGTCATCACACTTTCTGTCAATGGATAAGCACAATCCATATAAACTTATGTAAAACTAAACTTTTCATACTTGTAAATTTCATTATGTGCTATATACAATAAGGTTATAAATATTTGTTTTGTTACATCAATTTTTGAATTATCATGAACAAATAAAGGACCAATGTATTATGTAACATATTATAATCTAATTAACAAATTGTACAATATTATTATGTTAGTTTATTAATTCAACATATTTAGTGCAATAGAATTGACTTGATCCTGACCTAATATTTACTATCTCTAATTGTAGGTACCTACCTCAACACTTTGTCTAGTAAGTCGAAAACGACACTTAAAAGCAAATATTTGACAATGTGTTACAGTTATTTCTGCAAAATGTATTACTTTTGATCTTATTTATCCTAAGGACTGTGTTCTTAGTATTATCTCATCAAGTATTACAGAATTAAATTCTCCTTCTAAAATAGTTTCATCTTTATAAAAACAATTAAAATTATAACAGGTACTAAAGTATTATTCATACTGTCTGGGTCAATTACTAATAAAATAATATTCTAAATCGATCCAGGTCATTTGAGTTTTAAGTAGCCAGTGCATTGATATAACTTGCCAGAAAAATATTTTTTGCAATTAACAATATATATGTAATTTTATAGTGAAATAACTAAACTGGCTTTATATATTTTCTTCAATAATATTTGTTTAGTGTTATCCCGATTTTCCCATCTCTTTTCCAGTTTTCCTATGTTTTATATTGGTTTTTTAAATTTGATGAGAAAACCCCTGGGAAAACCAAAAAATGACCTCCCTAAAGTACCTATCCACACTGATTTCCTTTCAGAAAAGATGTAAAAATCTGAACAAGTCTTCTGGTAGAAAATTTGCGCACAAATAATAATAAAAAAAATAAAAATCTTTGTAAAACTATTAGCTTCTTCACTCCACTTAGAATCTAAAATACATACACCTAAAAATAAAGGCACAATAATGATTTTAAATAATGTTAAAGCTAATGGTAAGTAGTGAACTGTGATTTCCATAATCTACAATCTAATATACCGATAATATAATAACACAATTTTATGAGGATTCATTCAATAAGTCAAAAAAAAACTGAACTTATTTGAGCATTATTTCTATGTAAATTTCTTTGTTCTTTACACCGAGTATTTGTATTCCAATATCCACCAATGATTTACACAAACATACCTACCCTTGTACTTCATGGCTTTCCAAAATAAATAAAAACTTTATTAGTTGTATAATACACAAATGGAAATACTTTTAACTCAAACAAATATGTAAATTACAAGAATACAAGTTATGTCACATGGCTGTATAAAACACAAATAAATTAGACACTGTAAACTTGTTTAATAATTTGTCAGATTTACCTTCATCAAGTAAGTTACACAGTGATTTATTATTATTATCATTATATACAGGGGGCCTATATACCTAGTATACAGTTTATGTCGTGATACTATAATGTTAACAATTTTATAATTTTGATTGCGGTGTGGTATTTTTACAGTAGCTGTGTAAAAACGATTTACCTATACTATTTACAATGGTATTTACCTATTTGTTATTATTACTTATGTGCTGTTTTTTTTTTCAAAGTACTTAGGTATGTACATAAAGTGTAAAATTATGATATTTAGGTATAGGTACCTATTGGCTATTCATCATGGCTAAAGACGATGTAGATTTTATTTAGAAGAGTCTCCAGGCCTTGACTATAGGGGGGGAGGGCGAAATAATTAAATTTAATATGTGACAAATTAGTTTAATTTGTTATATGGTGGATCACTGTTATAAATGAGAAGTTGGGAAGGTAGGATATTGAAAGAAATTTAATGTAAATCTGTACCTAAGCAAATTTAAGCAAAGCGCACAAAAAATGATTCTAAACGGAGCTCGGTTAATAGTATTGCTCAGAGGCGTCTGCTCAGGGGGTCAATTCCCTTGGGGGGGGGGGGTGAAAAATTTTTACTCTTGAATATCATCGCTTTGGTCAACAAAAACTTAAAATCTTTATGTCTGATGTCATTTGAACTTATATTAGTTTATAAGACAGCAGATTTACTGTACAAATTCAGTAAAACGGTACAATTGAAAAGTTAAATTAATTTGTTTCACATTAAATAAATAATAATATAAATAACAATAATAATAATAACAATAATAATTAATAAAAGTTAAATGACTAAGTCCAAAATACTTTTATTTTAAGCAACGTTTTGCAAGAGGTTTTATTAACAATATTTTCTATATTAATGTTTTCATTTCGATGAATATTTAAAAGTGATAAGCTAGTTAGTCTGCTCAACATTTTTTTTTTTACTACAAATTCAGCTTTTAACGAACCTAATGTTAAATTCTCAAGCATTTCTGTTTGGTCTAATAATTTTATCCACAGAGTACCTACTGAATAAAAACGACATACAAAACTCGCAAAATTAAAATGTCTATAAATTGCTCAACAATTTTACCACATCAATTCTAATATAAGTTTCCTGTCCGAATTTCAAGTCTATACAAATATTTTTAACCGAATTACAACAAAAACCAAAATTGAAAATAATAAAAGTATTATTTTCATACATTTTTCCGTTTTTCTTATGTTTTATCCTAGGTTTTCCTGATATGAAAAATGCTTGGAAAATCAAAAAATTACCTTCAAAAGTATCATTTAGTCAATAGGTATGCCAGTAATTTCTTTTAAAAAATGTACTACACTTACATATTGAAGCAAGATTTTTGTAGAAATTTTTGTCACAGCATAAACAAAAAAAATAATAAAAAACATTGCAAATTCAATAGGTACATTTTTTGAATCTTAAATTTTATTTAAATTAATCATTTCTAATTTTGATTCTAAAAATATATTATTTAATTATATTTTTGAAAATTGATTGTTCTTACTTAGTTTTCCATGCATAATTATATTTCACCCTTGAAAGAATATTTATTGAAATTTATAAATGAGAAGTGTTTCATTCTTGTTTTAATCAAAATATTTCGAAAATCCGTTATCTTCTTTATGTCATTGTCATTTGGAACCAAGTTGCATTTGTAGTTAAGAATTATGCATATTTTTTTAACAAAAATCAACATCACACGTTTATGAGGGGGGGGCGATCGCTCCATATCCCCCCCCCCCTTAGAGACGCACCTGATTTTATTATAATACAACATAATTTAATACAAAATATGGTTTTAAATAATCTTTTATTAGATAATTTATGATGCCAGAGGATATATTTACTGGTAAGTTAAATATCAAATCAAATTTAGTTTATTTCATGATTGCTCAATAAATTATTTATATTATTTATAATATTAGTTATTAAACTAATTAGTACTCCTTAAATATAGGTCGTACTTACCGATGTTCTATAACACTTGTTTTGTTTGGTTATATTTCAAAATATTTCCATGCTCCTAATAATAAATGTAAACTATTATTGTTGTTATTATTATTATTAATTTTTAAGTTTTATCTGAAAGATAATTTATGGAAACATATTGACTTAGTAAAGTCCCTATTGAAAAACTAATTCATACTTTAACGTCTTTTATGAAAATCCCCAACTCATTAGCGGGAATAAGTGTACAAAAATAGGCATTTCAATATTAGGTTATTAAAGTATTTGCATTATCTACATACTAGCCATTACCTAATTATCAAATTATAATATTTAGGTACTCAACTTTACGATTTTATGTTAGTGTTGGTTACCAACAAGACATCGGTGAACATAGAGGTTCAGCTCTTAGTCAAGCGTCTGCCAGTAGATGCCTAAGCCTGAATGAAGTAACTGAAGCTTTAAATAATTCCCAAATTTTAAATCAATATATTTATTTTCCAAACATTAGAAATGAACTACATGATGAGTTACTTAGAAAGGGCGATAATTGATTAATAGGGATTAATTTAAGTACCTACATTTAAATTGATTTATAAAATATATTTTTAAACTTATTAGATTTTATGAGACTTTCAATTCCTCAAGTTATTGATGGGACACATATATATATATAGCAATCGTTCCTCATAAATCTGGGGATGAAATAGAACCAGAACTTATTTATGTTAACAGAAAAGGTTATTATAGTATTAATATGAAACTTGTAAGTTTTAAAATATAGGTATACCTAGTGGTCGAAGGGGGGGGGGATGACATCCCACAATTTATTATAATCTACATTTTTCATCCCTCCACTTGTTTTGTCCAAAATAATACATCCCCCTTATAATTATATACAAAGATTATTAATTTATATTGATGTTTTTATATCATAATGTGCCATTATAATCTATAGACTATACTAATGACTAATGTATAAATAGTTTAGTTTTTGTATTTGTTTTTATACCTACTGTATAATGATATAATGCTTACTGTTAGAACCTATTGATAAGCTGTATGTGTATAAATTATACATTTATTTTTAATATGTTTTATGTTTTAAATAAAAATATAATTATATGTATATACAAAGTTATATATATCAACAAATAAAAAATCAAACTGAAAAACAAAAATATATACTATATTTATATATATACATTTTTAATATAAAAATAAGGCATAGGGCCATAGGGGTTCAACTCATTTCCACCTCCAATTACCCCAACTTGTATAAGCCTTAATATAAAAACAGTATAAAAGTTTTGGCATTTCTCAGTTTATTTTGAGCCACTTCAGCCACTGGTATACCTATAATAAATAGATAGGTACATTTTAAAGAGAAATGTTTTATTATTTCATGTTATAAAAGTATGTACACTATGTACATTATACATACTTATTTTGTTTCTCTTGCGGATATATGATTCAAAATTAAAAATATTTAATGTGTGTGCAAAATTTCCAGGAAATGTTCATGATATCTGGTGTTTAAGTCTGATAAATGATTCGTTAAAACACTTACATTAAATAGGACAAACATTTTACTTTTTACTCGGTGATTCGGGATATGGGTTAACCCTGGTTAATGACTCTATTATTTAAACCACATGTAAACAGTCCTAAAGCCCGGTATAATGAACGGTTGTGTAAAACTAGATCGATTATTGAACACTGCAATTGTATTTTGAAAATTCGATTTAGGTGTCTTTTGAAACACAGAGTCCTTCACTACTCACCAGAAAAGGCTGAAAACATTATAAATGTTTGTGCAGTATTGCATAACATTTGAATATCCAATAACTTGCCATTAGTCAATGTTAATTAATCAACGAAACTGATGAAATTGATTTTAGTATGGAAAATAATTTACCACCAAACAATATTGTTATCCAAATAAATGCAGAATTAACTGAAGGAAACCGGTATCAGTGACAAATTATTAACAGATAGTTTCAATAAAATCATTTTTTTATTACTTATGTAACATCTTAAAATTAAATAAAAGCCATACTATATTATATAAAAAAAATTGACTGCTGTACTTAAGTCTTGAATATATCACCTTCAACACATTTTCAATAGCAACTTTTGTTTGATTAAATACATTAAAAAAATAATGCTTAATTTTAAATAATTTACTCGCACAACTATTGTTTGTTATTAGCAAACCGTAGTTTGACTCGTGACTAATTTTTAATTAGCAGTGAATCAAATGGCATTAAACTATTAAAATGTAAAATAACTATAATGAAAATAATTAAAGAGTGAATTTATTTTAGTCTTTTAGCTGTCATTGTTTATATAAGACTGATATATATGTGTGTATTACACTGATAATAATCAATCAATAATAGTTTTCGACAAGGTGTAGATACACCTGGCCGATTCTTTAATATCTATGGTCAATAATCACAATAAAAAATATTTTAAGTGATTAAAATAATAATGTAATCATAATACTTGTTACGATTACAAAATACTTTAATTTGTAATCATGATTAATTTTTAATGATAATGAATAACAGCTATATTTTGAAATATACATTATTTCTTTTTTATTATTAGATCGGTAAACATTATTTTATGAAAGGTTTTCCAATTGAATAGTAGTGAAAATGTCCCAGTCTCCAAAAACACGTCCTCTCTTGGACCTTCGAGGAGCCTCTACTGTAATAATTATAGACATTTCATTCCATTATACAGTTATATACTTAATCATCTTCTAATACTTCTTACTTACTACAGTTATTTATATGTATAATATATTAATGTAAATGTATACGGGACCGTTCTAAGAGACCCCCCTTTTAGCACCAAAGAGGAAATTGTCCTAAGGCATTAAGAGGGGCCATGGAGCATTAAATTTTGGATGGACATCATGTTTATAGACACTAAACATAATATGATTACTCTAGAGCGCTAATGAGAGTACTGTTTATTCATTATACAATTTTTTTTACTCATAAATATATAATACAGTTGGTTATGCGATAAATTTGGCAATAACGATGAACGATTACAAATATTTAATCATGATTATTGATTACTATGAAAAATGATTAAACGATTAATAACTAATGAAATTTAATAAATTGATCATAATTAATTACTTAATTTAATCTAAATTAATCGACCACCTACGCCCAACACTGCCTATAATTACTGACCTACTCCTATTATCATAACAAAAAAAATTCGGGCGTGTGGCACTAATAATTTGTGCGCCCATCTAACAATACACTAATATTTATACAAGTACAGTTATAAATACACGAAAATTATGTTATATTTTGAAACAGAGTATACCTTAGGAAATGCAGCGCTGGCAAATGACGACACATACTGTCATATTAACATAATATATTAAATACACCTACCCGGTATATTCGTAACTAATAGTCCAGGTTAAGTTTTTTCTTATTATCTTTATTATATTTTGTATTAAATTACATTTAGAAATATGTAAAAATAATATGTAGGTACGTATTAAATATTTATCAATTTATTGTTATTTTTGTGTGTATCAATCTAAAACACTTTATTTTTTTTTTTTTAATAATTTGGTATATCAAAGTAAGCTATTATTAATATCCTAGATACTCCAGGAAAAAAAAAATTTCATGTATTTCTTTGTAACATAAAATAAACTATTCAGCAATTAAAGTACATTTAAAATTATTGTTTACAAAAAATTAACAATAAATATTAATAACTACATAGTTAATTAGTAAACAGGTAAACTAGTTTTAGTGATACACAAGATATTTTTCCAATCAAAATTATCAGATGCCAAGAGTCGATACTTCGATAGACATAGTTATCAAATTCGGGTTATATAGATAGGTGCCTTTTAACGATTTCGTTTTTGCGATGTTTGACACAAATATATTTTGAAGAATACTACAATTTCAAGCATTGTCGAGTGTCAATATCGTTGTATAAAAATTGATTACACATTTATCAAAAGAAAATTTGATTTACTATGCAAATTATTATTAATTATTTTAATCCCCCTGATTGTGATCGAAAATATTTTATGGAGTGGCGATTGATTTAATTTCTTCTAAAATTATAATTTTAAACAACCAGAAGGGATGCAGAAGCCAATATTACAAACCAGAACACCGTTCTGGTGCAGTTCATTCCATTTCGAGCACTGGGTGGATCACAGTAACAATACTGTGATGAATATAGATTAATCGTCAAAACATAATTTTAAACAAAAAATTTAAAAATTTTTATAAAAACCAACTCAACATTTATTGCTATATCAACTAAGTACTAGGTATATTCACTCAGAATTTTAACAAAATTAAATATTAACACAATTTAAAAAAGTATACAGCTTCAATAATTTTTACTGTAAAATTATTAACCAAAAAAGAAATCGCATAGGTACCTGTATTCCTTGTCTTAATATATATTGTACAAGAAATCACCAAATTAACTTTATTTCATTTTACTTATACAAACACCAAACAGGTACATCACATTTCAATGAGACCCATGAAACAATAATCAAGATAAACCTTTATATGTACTTTTATTTTTATCTTATTGGCCATTATTTTTGTTATAATTTGGGCTTAATAAGATTACTTTAAATTACTATTTTTTTTTTTAGAAAACTGCTTGAATTCTCTACTAACCACATGGTTTATTACAAGCAAAAACTTCTTCAAGTATGATTAAATAATAATCTGTACACCATTATTATAGTTAGAGTAGTAATTTACAACAACCTGGTATTTTCACTGCTTTACTTTACAATGTCTAATGCAATTATTAGAAAGTTAATGTAGGCATCTTATAATGTATTAATGACTCTTTCTACTTACTTCAATTAAACCTTAGAAGTTTTAAATCTTACTCTGCTGTAAGAAAGGTAGGTAGTGTCTTAAATATAAACCAAAATTTTAATAATTAAGATCGGAACACTATACTTAATATCAGTTTAAAATGCTATTAACTCAAAAACTAATTATCAAAAAATAAAAAGTGAAGAAATGCTATGGAAGGTAATTAAAAATTTTCAGTAATAAATTATATCATGCTACCTACCTTTGAAGTTTTATATTTGTAAAATCTGCATAATACTATTATACAGCATCTGATATTCTAAGTCATGAGGATATACTGAACTAGATGCATACAAGTGTCGATTTACACTTGTATTATTTAAAAATGATGACTTATGGTTCGAAATTAAAAAAAAAAAAAAAAACCATTATCTACAATTTTATCATTTAAAATGCTTTAAAATAAAAAAATTGAAATCTAACAATTTTTTTGGAAACAATTCATTAGATAACTGGATGTTTTAGAAACTAAATAATTTAAAACAATAAATTATTATACTCACCAAATCTAGGTAATGCAAAAGAAGACATCCTAAGATAATAGGGACAGATGCAGCCAGTTATAAGTAGTTTAATATATACTTGTAAGCAATAATAAACCATTGCCAAAAAAAACCGATTCTGAGGAGAGTTCAGCTTATAGTAATGCTTTGTTAACAATATATATGTCAAATTTTAGTAAAATAATTAAATAGGCTTTATATTTTTACTTTAGTAATATTTGTCTAATATTGTACTGGTTTTCTCAGTTTTTCACATTAATTGGAGAACTCCTGAGAATATCTCCAGTCTTTTCCTTAAAGAAACATTGCCATCATTATAAATTGCTTGTAAAAAAATTGTTCACAGGAAAAGTTAAATAAACAAGGCTATTTTTATTTAATTAAAATATATTTGTTTTTGAACAATAATTTACTTTAATGGTATTTATTTTTATACATTATATAAACAGGTGAAAAACTAACAACAAAAAAGTAACAATCATAAACAGCGCAAGTAATTAAAAAATACAATTAATGAAATAATAATCAAACAAATATAAATAAATATAACAAAATTGATATAATATTATACAATTAGTTAACCCGCTGTATATGTTACACTCAAAAAATTCATGGACATAAAAAAACATCACAAGATAGTAATTGATTTGCTAACATTATCTGGAACTGGAAGAAAATATGATGCTGAGCTATTGGTAAAAAAAGGAACACAAAAGAATTTACGCCAACCATTGAAAGTAAAACCAGGCTATCTACATCTCTATTAAACAAGTAAAATAAAAACATTAAATCAATAACTTTTCTTCCAAGATCACTAAATGTAACATCTAGCTGAAAAGAGTGTAAATGATAAAAAACCTTAGATAGACTACTATTTAATTTACAACAGATGGATTAAGTACATTTTTACATTTGTATAGTTAAGTTTATAAAAAGAATCTACAAAAATAAACAATTAATTTTATTTAATAATTTCAATACATTATCAATTAACTCACATTTTAATCTTGATTAGGCGAAGTACGATTCAGATACACACATTATTGATAAGACGATCAATGCTTTAACAAAGGATCATCAAATTGAAAGGTTAGATCCAGCTTTTAATAATAACTCGCTAGAGATAACTATTCAATTTGAAGATCCATTATTCATAAGTGGCCACATATTGGTCTCCTCAAAACACAGGAAATTTAATTTCTTCCATATTATTAAAATTAAAACATAAAATCGGTGAACAGTGATATTGTATATACACAATTAGGTTTATAAAAAAAAATTTAAAATAAAAATAATATGTTTAGCATGTGCAAATTATACATAAATAAACAATTGACAATATTTAAGAAATTCAATATTTGTATAATTCATTAAGAGAATCTACATAAATAAACAGTTAATTATAGTAAAAAATTTTAGTAGATAATCCATAAACTTAAATGTTAAAGGAGTATATGTACATTTCATAATAGCATGCATTACTGTTAAGATGACCGATACTTTTATAAAAAATCATCAAATTGAAAGGTTAGAACCAGCTTTTAATATTAACTCGCTAGACATAACTTTTCAATTTGAAGATCCATTATTCATAAGTGGCCACATATTGGTCTCCTCAATACACAGAAAAATGTATTTTTCTTCCATAATATTATTACAATTAAATCTTAAAATCGGTGAACAGTGATATTGTATGTATATAATTAGGTTTACAAAAAACAATTTAAAAATAAAAATAATATGTTTAATATGCGCAAATTATACATAAATAAACAATTAACAGTATTTAAGAACTTCAAAAAAATTTGTATAACTGAATTCATTAAGAGAATCTACATAAATAAACAGTTAATTAAATTAAATAATTTCAGTAGATAATCAGTAAACTTAAATGTTAAAGGAGTATATGCACATTTCATAATAGCATGCATTACTGATAATATGACTGATACTTTTATAAAGGACCATCAAATTGAAAGGTTAGAAATAGCTTTTAATAATAATTCGCTAGACATAACTTTTCAATTTGAAGACCCATTATTCATAAGTGGCCACATATTGGTCTTCTCAATACACAAAAAAATGTATTTCTTCCATAATATTATTACAATTAAATCATAAAGTTGGTGAATAATGATATTGTATATATGCAATTAGGTTTACAAAAAAAAATTTAAAAATAAAAATAATATGTTTAACATGCACAAATTATACATAAATAAACAATTGACAATATTTGTATAATTCATTAAGAGAATCTACATAAATAAACAGTTAATTATATTAAAAAATTTCAGTAGATAATCCGTAAACTTAAATGTTGAAGGAGTATATGTATATTTCATAATAGCATGCATTACTGTTAAGATGACCGATACTTTTATAAAAAAAATCATCAAATTGAAAGGTTAGAACCAGCTTTAAATATTAACTCGCTAGACATAACTTTTCAATTTGAAGATCTATTATTCATCAATGGCCACATATTAGTCTCCTCAATACACAAAAACATTTATTGATTCCATGATATAATTACAATTAAATCATAAAATTGGTGAATAATGATATTGTATATATGCAATTAGGTTTACAAAAGTCAATTTGAAAATAAAAAAAATATGTTTAGCATGTGCAAATGGTACATAAATAAACAATTGACAATATTTAAGAATTTCAATAAAATTTGTACAATTCATTAAGAGAATCTACATAAATAAACAGTTAATTATATTAAAGAATTTCAGTAGTTAATCAGTAAACTTAAATGTTAAAGGAGTATATATACATTTCATAAATGATTGATACTTTTATAAAGGATCATCAAATTGAAAGGTTAGAACTAGCTTTTAATAATAACTCGCTAGAGATAACTATTCAATTTGAAGATCCATTATTCATAAGTGGCCACATATTGGTCTCCTCAAAACACAGGAAATTTAATTTCTTCCATATTATTAAAATTAAAACATAAAATCGGTGAACAGTGATATTGTATATACACAATTAGGTTTATAAAAAAAAATTTAAAATAAAAATAATATGTTTAGCATGTGCAAATTATACATAAATAAACAATTGACAATATTTAAGAAATTCAATATTTGTATAATTCATTAAGAGAATCTACATAAATAAACAGTTAATTATATTAAAGAATTTCAGTAGGTAATCCGTAATCTTAAATGTTAAAGGAGTATATGTACATTTCATAATAGCATACATTACTGATAAGATGACCCGATACTTTTATAAAGGACCATCAAATTGAAAGGTTAGACCCAGCTTTTAATATTAACTCGCTAGAGATAACTATTCAATTTAAAGATCCCTTATTCTTAAGTGGCCACATATTGGCCTCCTCAATACACAGGAAAATGTATTTCTTCCATAATATTATTAGAATTAAATCATAAAATCGGTGAACAGTGATATTTTATATATAAAATTAGGTTTACAAAAAACAATTTAAAAATAAAAATAATATGTCTAGCATGTGCAAATTATACATAAATAAACAATTGACAATATTTAAGAATTTCAATAAAATTTGTATAATTCATTAAGAGAATCTACATAAATAAACAGTTAATTATATTAAAGAATTTCAGTAGGTAATCCGTAAACTTAAATGTTGAAGGAGTATATGTACATTTCATAATAGCATACATTACTGATAAGATGACCCGATACTTTTATAAAGGACCATCAAATTGAAAGGTTAGAACCAGCTTTTAATATTAACTCGCTAGACATAACTTTTCAATTTGAAGATCCGTTATTCATAAATGTTCAAAGCATGTTAATTCTTAGAAATTCTAATTTAAATTAAATCCTGAAATAGTTAAATTAGTTTGTATACAATGAATTGGGATCAAGATAACTATCCAGTCATACAATCAAATTCAAACTTAAAAAAAAAAAAAAAATAATTATTGAAGTTCATACATTTGGAATAAAAATTAGGATATGTAATTTATGTCCATAAAAAATACACACAAATTGCCTTGTATAAAAGTATCATCTCAAAAATTAAACAAGGAAAAATAAATTTGAGATTTACTTTAAATTTGTATTAAACAATTTTACTCAATCAATAAATTTAAGTTCACCATCAACAGTAATATTATAAAAATCTTATATGTTTTTATAATGTTAATTCCTTTCTATCAAATAAAATAATACAATCAATAATTGGTTTAATTTGTATACAATTGTCTTCTATTTGAGCCATTCTAAAAATGTAATAACAAACTAAGAAAAAACATGGGCATCATTATTGGAGCCAAGGATTACTTGACCCTCCTGAAAATAATTTTTTTATATTGATATACTCAAATTATTTAATATTTTGTCATTCTTTGTTTATATTTTATATTATTTAATATTGTGTAGAAATAAATAAAATTATTTGTATATTTGTATATTAACTTGGAAATTTAAAAATTAACTTATCAAGGTTTGTAGCAAAAATGATTAATATTTAAAAATTTAAATTCATACATATAAGTTCAATTATATGGGTCTATATTAAAAAACTATTGTTATGCTTACGAACTTACATAATTTTTATCAGCATATGTTAAAATCTAGCAATCTACTATACAGCCAAAATCATTTATATTTTTCAGAAGTTGTCAAATTTTACAAACTATATTCTAAATTATTAAAATGCGTATAATCATAATACAATTATAAAAGTCAAAATATCAAATATATAAAAAGCAGAGAATCGCACAATGTCTTACTGAATCCCGATTTCTCCAAGAAAGTCTATCTGCGTTTTACGTTTTTCAAAGTTTATAATACTAATAATTAATATAAATTAAACATAAAATAATAAGAACCTACCTACCTGTTAATATTTTGGTAACCTGAAGAAAGTTAGAATTTAATAAGTAGTCAACACGATATTATTACGATGGTTAAGTGTTATTTCATAAATTAATAATTTATATTTAATTTATACCAACCTACTATTTATTCCGATTACAAAATCGGCAATACAATTGGTGTAAAACAGTATGTCTCAGATTTTAAAATTGTTATTAACGATTTAATTTCATTATCTTCTGTCCTAAACTTTTACAAATCCATGTTGGAAAAACCAATACATTTTACTCACGACTCACACCGATAATCGAGTATCGGTTGCTTGAGATGCTTATCTCCCTAGAAATTTTAAAAGTCCCCCAAAGTTTTAAAAATACTTTCAAATTAAAATGATCTTTACTGTTGATGATGACCTCTCGTTTATTTTTTGATCATCACTATAATATAACCCTGCCCCTATAAACCTATCAAATGTTCTTCTCTTAGTTTCGAATTTCATTTTTTAAACGCATTTTCGGGCGTATAAATACATAAAATAACACCAATTTACTACTCTCTACTTTTGACATTAGCTAAGTAAAAACTACTCGGGTAGGTACAAAAAAAAAAAAAAAAAAGTTGAAAAAAAAAAAAAACTATTTAGACGTACAACGGTACATACATCTATCAAAAGTGCTCGAATTGGGAAAATTCAAGTAAATGAGCTCTGTTAAACAATGTAATACGGTAAAATAAAAACAGTCAAACAGAGGTCCTGCCACAGAGTAACCACCTACCACAATTCAATCAATGATTATAATATAATAATTAATAATAATTAACCGTAGTACTTACGCGGAGTTTTTGACGAACGCACACCGCGACAGTTGAAAATATAATGAAACCGTGCGCTTGGTATATTGCGATTCAGTTTCGTTCGCGCGTTTATCGCCCAAGCCTTGTGGCAACATTGGGCAAAACCCCCGATTACAAAAACAATTCCGAGATTAATTCCTTATCGAAACCGCATTGTTATACTGGCAATGCCCATAGAACCATTACTCAAAACCGAAAGGCCTGTGTTCAAGGTTACCATACGTCCGGGATTTTACAAAAGTAAACGGAAAATACGGCTATACCGGTACAAAAGTTATATCGTGTGTCAGATATTCGTATTGCACTCCGTATAAGTATGCGCGTTAAAATTTGTAATTTCTATTTTTGTACACATTTTCCCCGGGACATATTATTATCGTTGTTGACATAAATTGAACGATTAACGTATCGCTAAATGCAGTCTAACTAATATTATTTCTATTCGTGTAATAATTTGTTCACGTCATATAATCGTAGCGGCGAATATCGACTCGACAATTTCTTCTGTCGAAAATTACTCTTCATCTTTTTAATTATATTATATTATTATTTTTTTTTTTTGGTTGTCATTTATTTTCAAACTGGGGTCCGGATTTGGTTTAAAAACATTACGGTAACCCTATCGGACCGTGTTATAGTTATTTGGTTGTAAACAATTTAAAAATTCACGAAATATACACCCGGCTATACCTACACACAAGCCCGTTAAGAGGGGAGATCTCTGGATCAAAACTGACCCAAACCCACCGAAGACCAAATAATCGCGAGGTCCCCCCATGCGTCTATGTAAAAAAAAATTATTTAATCGAAAATTCCCAACCTGTTACACAATACAAATTTAAGTTAAAACGACGACTCAATAACTGTATTAACGATAAATAAAAATAACAACATACGGTATAATATTAATGAACGGAGTATCGTGAACTACAAAGGTTACTTATTTATTAATCAAATTGTAATTTGTTTTAAAAATATTTATGATTATAACGATTTTGCGTACTAAACGTTAACACGCCGCGCGCCGAACCGCCACGCTAATGATACTCCGCCACTCTCCTCCAACCAAAACTTAAAAGTGGAATATCTCGTCAATGGATTGACGGAAATTAAAAATGTCAACGCTTAAATTTATTTTAAATAGTATTCCGTCCATCTATGGAATTTTTAACATAAGTTGCCATTTGCAAATCAAAAATAGGTAGTGGTTTTCCTCCCCGAAAAAAAAGTAACAAAAATAACATAAATATAAAATTTCAGAGCAGCTTGTTTCTTAAATGTTTTAGAAAATATATTCCGGAAAAAGTTAATACTTTCCGAGATAATGAGTGTCTTATGATAAATTGATCACTCCTGGCATAGACTGTAATATTTTTAAATGTTTAATATTCAACAAAAGCGTAGCAATTTCAATAATCTTATTCTGTGTTTCTGTAATATCTTAAATATCACCTTGATATTTTAATTATCACAAACGTAAAACAATATTAATACTATATTTCTCACACCTTCTGTCATAAGACAATAGTCGGGGGGGGGGGTGAGGAAAGATCCGTCATAGGTTAGTATCTAATACTATGTCTATAGTACCTACATAATATGACAGGTATTCGCAAATCATTACAATTACATTTTTACGATCAATTATATGAAATTATATTATATTATGTGTCTTTTTGCGTGTAGACTGCAAAGTGAAAATATACCCATTACAGATTAGTGACCACTGACCAAATTGGCCATACTACACACCACTTCCATTTTGTAAACTGTGATTAGAGGTACCTACTTGAATTTAAATATTTTAACTATTGCGAACAATTATAGGTGAATATAATTATTTTATATTTATTATATGCTTACATCATGTTATTTATTTAAACATTTAAGTTCATACAAAAATTATATAGGTCTATATTAAGAAACTATTGTTATGAACTTACAAGATTTTCATCAACATTATGTTAAAACCAAGCAATTTACTATACAGCCAATATCATTTATATTCTTCAGAAGTTATTGAAATTTATCAATTATATTCTCCTTTAAAAATTATTAAAATGCATATAATCAAAATACAATTATAAAAATCAAAATATCAAATTTATAAAAAGAGAAAATCGTACAATTTTATAACGGCACAAAAATTGGTCTCACTAAATCCCGATTTCACAAGTAAAGTCTATCTGCGTTTTACGTTTTTCAAAATTTATAATACGTACTACTAATAGTTAATATAGGTACCTAATTATATTATTAATAATAAGTATTACCTATTAATTAATTAATGACTAAAAAAAATTAAACATAAAATAATAGAATCCTGTCTACCTTTTAATATTATGATAACTTTAAGAAAGCTAGAATTTAATAGGTAGTAAACACAATATTATCATGATGGTTAAATTTTTGTTTCATAAATTAATAATTAATATTCAATTTATATTAACTTACTGTTTACTCTAATTGCAAGGTTGGCGATACAATTGATTTAAAACCTCTTGTCTCAGATTTTGAAATTGTTATTAACAATTCAATGGCATTTTCTAATTCTGATCTAAATAAAACATAATGAAATAGTAAATTATGTCTGAATTACTTGAAAAAAAAAAACAACACTGGATATTGACACCGGGTATTGGGTACTCGTCTCGCTTCCCTCGCCTAGGTGCAAGATAGTGATGTGTTGTGATGTTAAACAAATAATAAAAGATTCTGAACGAAGGAAGACGGGTGGTATCATCCTCTTTTATATACATTTTATAATCTATATATTATCATATTTATGGCGAACAATTGTTTTATAGTTATTTGTCGCTCTGACATGTATCTGTTAAGAAAATTGTATGTAAACTATGTTTTGATTCCCCCTTCTCCTAATTTATCAACTATATCCACTTTACTCTTAAAAGTGGTTTAATAAGTAGAAATATGGACTAGTAATTCTGATAAAAAAAAGGCGACGTCAGACAGAAAAACACACATCATTGTAAAATCAATTAATTCCTCACTTCGTACAGAATCTAAAATAAATATTAATTACCTCATTGACAAGCAAAAATAAATGATAAAAATAATTTGTATTTAGTTTTAGATTGTTATCTGCCTTCCTGTGGTGTTATTTGAATTCGGAACGAACGAAAATATATATTATTTAATTATTAATACACACACACACATATATATATATCTATATATTACAATAACCAATTATCAAAATGATATAATGGCTTTAATTTCTCTGAATATTGTATTACATTTATAAATAACCTACCACGAATTCGTGAATTTACGATCCATTGTCTTAAAATATCAAACGTTTAATAAACGGCGTTACATATGTGTTTAAATTTTAAATAGGTACTTAATATTATTACTATTATTACTATTATTAACTATTATTAACTATTATTAATCAATTTATCAATGTTGGAATACAATTGTCAAATTTTGTCTAGAACTCTATTAACTGTGTGTACCATACATGTAATATAAATTAATTTCGAGAAAAATATTTTTAACAGGGAATTAAATTGACAAATTGTTTCATAAATGGTGGATACTAGTTTTTTACATGCAACTGAATATGATTTACTAGGGGTCTCATCTAATTTACCAATTAATAAAATTTCAATGGCCAAACCTAAAAGAAAATAGTATATTTTGTTATATAAGAAATTAAACAAATTATTTATACAAACCTTAAAAGTTTAAATGTTAGAAATCTATCTTTAAATGTTGATAAAACTGTTTTTATCCCGTTCTCTATTAATAAACCATCTTTTAACTACACCTTAGCAATTCATGATTGCATAAAGAATACAATTTTTAATCCACAAAACTGCATAATGATTAAAAATATTAAATATAGTTGAAAAAATTTGATACTTAGGTGTTATATTTGATATTAACTTAAGATGGAATTTTCATATAAACAATTTATTAGGGAAGCTACATTTCATTAATTTTAAAATGGTTAAATTTAAAAAATTAGTACCAAAACAAACAATTAAAATAGTTTACTTTGCACTATATAAATCAAACTTTCAATATGGCATATTAGTATGGAGAGGCCTTCGAGATAATATCTTAAATGCATTAGTAATTAATCAAAATAATATAGTTAGAATTTGTCTAAATAAATTTACTGTACAAACGCTAACTATAAAGAATTTGGTATATTGCCTATAAGGTTTTTATTAAACAAATTGTAATTATGTATTTGGTAAGAAATTTAATTTAAATAACGATCAAAAGGAGTAAGCAACAAAAGGAAAATGAAAAATTATGATATGACTGTTAAATATGCGAATACTTCTTTCGGTCAAGTTTTGTAGACTATCAGGGTCCAACTTCTTTCAACTCTACGCCCTATGACTTTTAGAAAAAAATAATACATGGTAGTGGAATTGTAAATATTAAAGATCTAACATACAAATATTTATTCTTTGAATTAAACAAGGATTTACGGTAATATAACCCAATTTTATTTCATTATTTTTTCTTTATTGTACCTATACCTATAGCACATATTTTTGATTTGTTTTTATTTATTTATTTGCCTTTAACATTGTTATTTAGAAAATAAGCTAGTTTATATATTTTTAGAGTTGTTTCAAGATGTATTTAAAATTTTTTTTTTTTTGAAATTAAAATATATTTACACTATGTTCTTATTTATTATATATACACATAGATTTTGTAACAATAATAGCTCCTTGTCTCCAACACAAGGTGCACAAGCTTACAGGAGGTAAGTTAATCAATTCTGTAACAAATTTATTTTGATGTTTATTAAATGTTTTGTTTTTGATATCTAAATGAAAAAAAAAAATCTCTTGGTTCCGTTGTTTCGTCAACAATTATGTAAACGAAATCATTTCCAATCAAGATATTACCGAGATACCAATTATGATAACTGTTCAGTCTTACCCTGGGAATGGTTTAAATAAATTCCAATAAAAATCAATGTATTTATTATTGAAAAGTGAAAACCATGTGTGTATTGTGTTCGTCTATTGTGCGAGATGAGACTGTCAGTGACGAGCAACCATGTGAAAGTGGTTACTACATATTACTGATTAGTTGGTCGTGAAACATAAATAATAATGATAACACAACATATTATGTTTGATAAATTATTAAATAAAATACATCGTTAAAACAAAAAAAAACATTTATGATATAATGTGTTGCAATATTTTAATTTGTATAGGTTGTATCCAAATATTCCAAATAAATACTGCATAACTATAAGTCTGTGACTGACAAATGTTTTCAATCAGTCATTAAGTAGGTAATTCGTTATCGTTCCAATCGTGGTTTTACCTAATCGCGAATCAGGGTCTTTTGCACTGGTTAATATCTTGTACATATAATAGACATAATAGTATATTCTATTATGTCTATGGTTAATTCAGATGTGGATAATATACTTTTATTTATTACAATATACCAACTATGCAACTCCTTATTCTAGACCGTGGTAAAATTTGAATCTCTGTAAATACTGCAAATTATACTACAAATAGTGCAAGTAAGAGTAATAAGACACTATGTCAACACTATATTTACATATTTTATCTATTACAGATAGCCGATAGGCAAGGATTTTAAAATTATATTTTGTTTCTTAAGTTTTCAAAAAAAGAAAAAAGTTAATACTGTCTGAAATGTGAGTGATCCCAGTTGAGTGAATCACTCTGAATAGGGTAATTAGTTTAACAACAAACTAAATTCAAATTTTACGCTTTTTTTTCATCTCAAATGTTTGATCATTTTTATGGATCCGAACAAAGTTTTATTCACATAAATCGGAAATTATAGTAATGCACAGACTTGAGATTTTATTTAACCGTAAAACTCATAATCTTAAATTATATAATTGATAGTTTTCACTGGGTTGGAAAATGTATTTATTGTATTATTATAAGTGTAAATGTTGGTTGATGATTCTCACACCAAAACAGGTGGGTGGGTGCATTTTGGTGGATTAATTCATCATATTATAATTACTATCGTTATCATTTAAAGGTTATCGATTATACCGCAATATTGTAGGTATCTACTTATAGTCTAGACTCTAATGCTGGTTACACACGGAGCGGTTTGGCCGGGCACGGTCGCGGTTTTTATACGAGTTATTCAAATGACATATTTTGAAATCTTATATTATTAACGTTAGAGTCCCATAATCTATAAACATTGTCAATGTTGTCGCTGTGTTTAAAGACGAATAAATGTTAGTTGCGTTATTATTCTAGTCATATTTACGTATCTGTAAAAAAGTTTTTTTTATTTTTATTTAATCGGTTATAACAGTACTACTACAAAGTATTAAGTAATTTTAGATTTTAGATTTTTTTTGTTTTTCTACAAACGTTTTTCTTTATGTATGAATTATATGGGTCGCGAATAATGTAGGCCTAAAAAAGTGGGTCGTGAGTCCAAAAAAGGTGAAGACCACTGATATAGACTGTAATAATTATGTTGAATCCTAATATAATCATTATAATCATTATACTTATAATACAAACTTTTAGAGATCAAAATAATCAATTTCCTTTCCATACAATATTATTCTAATAATTATACTTATTACTAATAAGTATACCCTCAAATAGATACTTACAAAAACCAGCTGCTTTTATCGCTAAATCCTATGGATTCGATAGGTTCACAAATGATAAAACATAAATGTCGGCTATTTAATTAGGACCACAACAATATAACGTGGATTTTACAATATTATACAAAAAAAATTAACCTATCTCAGTGCTTATCTATGAGTGCGTGTCCCCCCCTAGTAGATTATCGCATTTAATTATAAACATATTGCATTATTGATTGTTATCATTGCTCGTTTGGAGCGAACTCGCAGCCATTCATAACCATAGAGTAATTATTGGCAGTTATTAATATTTAAAAATAACACCGTAATATCAATAATATCTCTTTTTTCCCTTGTTTCAAGTTCAAATTTTATCAAAAATTGTGGACGTACTAATTTACTGACCAGACCAAACTGCCCCGACCCGGGGCTCCTCGTTCTCCGACCGCGCTGCGATTTTGAATAATCATCCACAGACAACATAGTCGAGTAGTCGACATGTCCAAAAATCAGTTTCCCATTACCAAAACAATAGATTGTTTTGAATTAATTATGCACACCGATAATAAACACTCTTCCGCCGATATGCATTGTCGCTGAATACGAAAGATGTACGTACAATTACTGTACTTACGACCGTTTCACACGAAGCGAATGAACGCGACTTAAAATCGCGGCGGTTTTTAATCGCAAATTTCATTTCGGTTTCACACTAGACGATTGATCGCTCGATACGAATGACCCGCGAACGTTATTTTCCACCAATTTACGAATCAAACAAACGACTGATCTTTTACTTTGCATTTAGTCGTGCGGTCGTCGTGGTTGTGTGCTAGTGTCCATTTGCCGTCATTCAGTACATACTTTCCCAAGTGTAATATTATTTAATCAGTCGGGTCATTACATTTTTTTTTTTTTAAATTGAAACATTGAACACTATTGTACTGGTGTACGTTTTGAACTATTTTATTTTTTTTTAAAGTTAAACGTTTATTAAAACTGTTAAAGCCATACTAAAACAATACAATTTCATCAATATTAACCGACCGATATAGACGGTGGTGATCGATGTTCGAACGATCGCGTCGGTCACCGAGCCGTGCGTTTGAATTTTGGCCGACCGCAGCGTTCGTCTAAAACTGAACAGGAGCGATACCTTGCGATTGTTCGCGACTTGTATCCGGGCGATTATTTTCGTGTGAGAGTACGTTGACAAATATGGCTATTTTAATTTCCAGCGAATTTTCGCTTTTCTCGTAAATTATTATATTTAATGTCATACTACGTAGAATTATATCAGTATATGAAACATATACTGCGATTTGAAATCCATTATACTATTATAAAAAATTATTTATACATAATATATTACAATAATTTTCAAATTATATTTTCATTTATTATTTTTCTAAGTTTAATAATTAAACAATTTGTATACCTTATATAGTTGTATAAACTTAATTTTTATTTTAAAAAGAAAACTTATTGTGATCCAATTTTTAAGCTTACGCGACCCAGAAATCGGTTGAAGATCACTGGTCTATATGAACGTGACACTTTTTTTATTACATGCTGTTATATAATAAAATATATTTATTTCGGCATTATCTACTGTTAAGTTATTCAGGTTTAATTGTAAACTTAAGTACTGAATTTTGTTTGAAATGTCTGGATTAATCATATCAATATTATCCTCAATTAATATGTATGTTAATCATATCAATTTGTTTGACATCATAATTTTATTGAATTTAAATAGTGCACCAAAATTGATTTATTTATTTCAAATTAACAGAACAAGCCCTTTAGTATAGTATAGAACACATAATATAATAGGTATTTAAAAGTAGGTACTTACAAAATTGTCACAAGGTATTACTGTTTAATTTGTATTTTTCTTAGGAATTTATTTGAACACTATTCTAAATTGTCTAAATTAAAAAAATAATGTTTCATTTCATTAGGGTCTTGGGAAAAAAATTATATTTTAAAATATACCTAATATATGAGAACATTTGATTTTCCTAAATTACTAATTGGCTACTGAAAATACTTATTTGAGGTCTAATGCAAAACCCATAATAAATGTTTTTTTTCTATGTATAAATGTAACTTTAAGTATAATTTATATTTTCAATATGAATAAATAATTCGTTAGATAGTGCAATAATAATAATAGACTAAATATTCCAGAAAATATTCTCTTTGAATGGAAAAAATCAGTATAACGCTTGAATTTTGCTTTTTATATTTTTATTTTATTCAATTTATTTACAATATTTACAATATAAAATATTTCACAATGAAGCAGTCCCGAATTGTATGGAATAAAATAATCTTTGTGGTTCACTATGCACAGTTCATGAGTTTTTCACAGCATTTTCATCATTTTACTTGAAAAAAAAAAAACAACAAAAATGTTAATAATTTGATAGTTAATACATTTTCTGCGTTTAATATCATAAATTATTACAGATGATACTTACAAACTACACATGGTACATGAACACTCCCCACTTGAGAAATAATTTTCGCCATAATGAAGTATAATTTCTTCTCCTGGTTCGATAACTCTGGTTGCTTTGACACAAGCAGAGTTAGCATCTAGAGAATTCATTACCACATTGTTGTTTTTGCATCCGTGGTTGATGAATGCAGCAGGACCTAACCATAATTTCTGTTGTTTCTTTTGCATAGTTCTTACCAGAAATGACTCGACTGATGGATAAGTTTTAATGAATGAATCATCAACTGTGCATAGTGTACCACCAAGATTCTGAAGGATTTCATTATTACTAATTCGGGACTTAGCCACAACCTTTACCCCCATACCATAATCCTTATGATACAAATTACCTATCGATACAAATTTAAATTTTGATTCAACAGAAAGAGCATTTATATATAAAAGCTGATGGGATTTAATAATATTAAATTCCTTTGTAGATATTTGTTCCATTATATCAAAATTCACCTCATGTATCTTATGTGTGCTAAATCCTAAAGCATGATCCAGCACAAAAAATGTAGCATAATTTTCGGCTACACATAAAATTAATGCCATTCGGTTCTGAAAAATAGAAAAATTTACTAACTTAAATTAAACTAAAATAATTTAGTAGAGAGAATTGATTATTTTTATTTATTGAAGTTGTTTCACAAAAAAAAAAATATTATAATAAAATATTACATTCATTATCTATTTATTTCCATATTTATCCCTAAATATAGGCAGGGGTCACAAAAAATTATAATTTCTTATACAATATAAGATTATTATTAAAATTATTTACATTGTATATTTTTTATTAATTATTATTTAGTAGTTTTTTGAAAAAAATTTAAAATTGTTTAAACTTAAACAAATTGTAGAAAATTAATGACTCATCATTAGTAAAGATTTGTAATATCAACATTTTGTTTTAAAATAAATGTATAAAACGATTATCTTGGATTTCAAAAGGAAAATATATATTACAAGAATACAGTAATTATTCAAAACAGAAAAACTTTAAAATAATGATGCGGACCAGAGTTATTTCTCAGATCTCTAAAGAATTGCCTACAAATTAAGGGTAATATTTCGAAAATTGTAGGTATATTTTATTAAAAACTCTAAAAGATCTAAAAGTAGTATTCAGACTAATGCAATTAGTTGAATATAAAAAAATAATATAAACATTACTTCCCCCACTCATCAAGGATAGCCATTGAAAAAGTCCATCTCTCCCCAACATTAAGTGTGACAGAAACCTAATCAAAGAGTCAAATTAAAATGTATAGACCTTACAAATATTAATAATAATAATGATAAAATCGAATTAACATAATTAATTCTCAATATTTTTTTCTTAATTAACATTAAAGTACTGTACATCTGTACTTCAAATTGTTATCATTATTATTACTATGATTATTACTACTATTATTATTATTTACCTACTATTATATTTTACATACAACTTTTTTTCATTTTTTTTTTTCATATTAGATTTTATACAATTAATATATAACTCAAAAGTTGTTGTTGGACTTGGCCTATTTATATACATATAAATAAATAAAATAAAATTCACCAACTTTTTGAGTGTTCAATGATGGCAAATTGGTGGTAGATTTAATCTGATGACTGCCAGACTTTTTCTCTGTCATTTTTTTGTAACTTATTATAAATAATAAAGTACAGAACTACTGCAAATAAAATGTTTAAAATTAGTTATACTTAACAAAGTAGATTTTGTATATTAATGATTCCATGAAAGTATAAAATGTTCATTTGATTCTTTAAATAAAATAAAATAATAAATATTAAATTTAATAAATGAATGGGTGCTATAGTACAGCCAGCGTAACTAGGCGGGTGACATTCATGCATTTGGTGACAAACTTCTTGTAGGGCTTCCACAATCAACGCGTCACACTCACAGTGGCTGGTTGTGTGCATATTTACATATAGAACATTTTAAAATCCCGGGCTACATGTAAACGGACATCATTTGAGCGAAGGTCATCAGCCTAGTTTTCCTGGCTAGACTGTGGTCTAAATTAAAGCTTTTATACCATTGTAAAGTAAAGGTAAAGTAAGATAAAGTAAAATTGTCTCTCAATCATGGTTTTATGTAACTATTATTATTATTATATATCATGGATGTTTCCCCGAGAATACTTATAAAGATTTGACTAACATTTGAAAATTTTGAGTTATAAGTAGATATAAAAATGAATGTGATTTAATCTAAATGACGGATGCTTCACACTCATGCTACTTATATAAATACTGTGCACAGAAGTCATCATATTACTTCAATATAATATAAACAATGAATACGTTGTATTTGTAACATCAACAAAAAAAGTAATAAAATGAATCTTGATGAGAATTTATAAACACCGAGAAATGCTTCAAATAAAATTCCATCAACAAAAAATCCGCATTTTTGGGGGCATTTTGAGCATTTTTACTAATCGAAAAAGTAGTAGTGTCCAGGTTGAGATAAGATTAATTGAAATTAGAGATGTTCCCGGTAGATAACTTGTTATAAACCGGGTACCGAGTATTGGCCGAGTAAAATTTTTAATACTAACCGAGTGTCGATTATTGGTTGAGTAAAAATATATATACAAAATGGGCATTTTAAACATTATAAACTAGCACTTACCGATTGAAAAATGATTAATAACCTACTAAACTGACTATCGTAAATTTGTTGTCATTCCAAAATGTACTAAAATAAATTATAATTTATTACTTTGGAATTTTAGATTTTTCCAATTATATTAATAATTAAAAGTATACATAAATATTTATGTACAGATTATCAACGTTTGCCAGTTACCGCATGTGTTGAGTAAAAATGTAGTAGATATTACGGTTGTGTAAAAATGTAGGTATTATGATGGTACCGAGTATGGGCCGGGTAAAAATTTAGTATTACAACGGCTACCGGTTAATGGCTGTCTTAAATATGATACCGAGTACTTGACCATCGAGTAATTTCCAGGTACTCGGGACATCTCTAATTGAAATATAATTTATGTTAAACAAATCAAAGTATTTTTACCTTATAATATAGGTGCAGTAATGTACCGTAGTTTGTAAGTAGTAACACTCGCAATATTCAGCTTAAAACTTAAATAATTGCAAGAATGCTTGTTATTGTATTCGAAAAAAACTAACTTATTAAAAATTTAACCTTACCGTTAAAACGAGTAAAATGTATTGTACCAATGCGCATATGTCTCGGGTGTATCCAATCAGAATGGACTAAATTATTTATCAAAGAGATTGTATAACATGGATATACCACTATACCATGGTTTGATAGAACAGGTCCATAAGGTCCTTATCAGGTATCTACTTGTTAAAGCAATTGTTGGTCATACTTAACACGGTTACACGGTTTACTGGTTACACTTATTTGAGGTTATAAATTTAATACTTTACCATAAATTACATGAGCCCCTAGAATTCCACCAAGATCGTGTACAATTACATTATCAGTGCCGGCCCCAGGCGGACAACCATTGCTAGGGCGCAAAAACGATCAATAACTAGTTATCGAACCGATTAAACATCATAATCGGTTTGATAAAGTGTTTGGCTATTGATGGCTTACGTATTTATTCTCGTCACCTGATAGCCGCTACTTGTTTACTTATTGGTTATTGTTTACAATTAAACCTGAATAACTTAACAGTAGATAATGCCGAAATAAACATATTTTATTAAATATTTATTATATAACAGAGCATGTAGTAAAAAAAGTGTATCGTTCTTATAGACTGTAATAATTATTTTGAATCCTAATATAATCATTATAATCATTACACTCATAATACAAACTTTTAGAGACCACAAATTATCAATTTCCTTTTCATACATTATTATTATAATAATTATACTTATTACTAATAAGTATACTCTCAAATAGGTACTTACAAAAACTAGCAGCTTTTATCGCTAAATCCTATGGATTCGCTAGGTTCACTAATGTAAAAACACAAATGTCGACTATTCAATTAGGACCACAACAATTTAACCATGGAGGCCAATGTTTGATTTGAGAGGACGTGGAAGAACGGATTCTCCTTTTTTTTTTTCTAATAAATTTAAATTTAACAAAAATTACATTTTTAATAATATTAATATTTAGAACATTAATATGAATTGCTTCATCAAATTAAATTTCAATATGAATAGGATTAAAATTAAATGTATTCACTATTTTACCAACTTTAAATCATCAATTGAATCTTCAATAAAATATATTTTAATCAAAACTTTTGCTTCAATTTTATTAATTAAACTAATTAATAAATCAATATTTTTTTTAAATTTATAGACATTTTTTAATAAGTATTCCTTTATTAATTTAATTTAGCTTAATGCCATTTCATATTTGATTACCTTCTATAATTGAAGGATTAAATTAAATGCTATTTATTATATATTTTATTTAATTGACAAAAAATTAGCCCAATAATTATAATTTCTTATGTATATATCAATAGAAATTTAATATTTTTAATTCCATTAATTATAATTTGTGCCATATTAGGAATAAATCAAAATTCCATCAATTAATAACTCAACTATTCTATTTTAAAAAATTATAGAATTAACTATATTAATCAAATACAATTTTTTATTTAAATTAAAATATATATTAATACAAATTTTTTCAATTTCAGGATTACCACCTATACTCGGATTTTTAATAAAATGAATATTAATTTCTTTAACTATTGTACATTTATATTTTTATTTAAAATTAATTAATTTTTTATTATTTAATTTTAATGTATTTAATAAATAATTTTTACAATACAATTTTTATAATTATATTTGTTTTTTTAAATCTTTATTATTTAAAAGATTTTATGTTATAATTATAAACTATTAATCTTCAAAATTAAAAATATAAATAAAAATTGTAAACCTTAATTATTATTTAAAATTAATAACTTTAAATTTGTAATTTAATATTATAATTGAGTATAAAAATATAATAAGTAGTAAAATAAGGACCTTCATATAGTGTTTGTGGACTTCAAATAGGCATACAATAATCATTCATGAATAACTGTGGACAACACTAAGAAACTTTGGCATACCCAATAAATTAGTGAAACTAAACCAGATGTGTAACGAACAAACTTGTTGCAGAGTGCGTTTCTTAAAAGAATTATCATCAATATTTGAATGCGAGAAGGGCCTGAGACAGGACGACGTACTGTCCCCAGTACTGTTCAATCTAGCTCTGGAAAATGTGGTGAGAGATATACCAGACCTCAAAGAAATAGAATTAATAGGACCTTGCTCACGGACGCAGATGATATAATTTTACTAGGAGAGTCTAGAAATAATGTTGAGGAGAGTGTAAGAAAGCTAATAAAATTTAGCTGCAATATGGGTCAAGTGATAAACGAAAACAAGACAAAATATATGGTGATGAATAGGAATGCAACTGTAAAGGAAAATCTACGCATAAAAGGAATAAGCAGGTAGGGGACTTCAAATACTTGGGAGTTAACATAAACGAAAAGAACAATATGCACTAAGAAATTAGGATGAGACTGAATATGGCAAACAGATGTTACTTCACAATGAAAGAAATGTTTTTCTCAAAGTTACTGTCCAGACATACAAAGGAATGATTCTACTGTATGTACTTGATATCCATAGTACATATATGATACTTGGTCTAGCACTCAAGGAGATAAAGAAAGACTACAGAGTTTTGATATTTTAAAACAAATTTTAGTTATTCCAGTCACTAGTTGTTCTAGTGAGTGATCATTCTCAAAACTTTTGTTAGTTAAGTCAAAATTGCTGAATACAATGAAATAGGATAGACTTGATTCTTTACTGTTATTATTTGTAGAGCAAAGCCTATTGACTCAAATTTACTACAATGATGTCATGATGTCATGATGTCATTGAAGAATTTAAAGTATAAGTTCCCGGGGAAAGACGTCTAGCATTGTGTTATTGAAATTGAATTTAGTGCTATGACTAATTTATTTTATTAGGTTATTACTATCATACAATTTTTTTATATCATTATTACATAATATGTATTAATGTATTGTACAAAATAAATTGCATTTTTGTATCAATCAAATAAATTTTCAACACTGATGAAAAAGTGCTATTATTATAAAGCAAATATAAGTTTTCTGTCCAAATGTCAAGTCTCTAGGAATATTTTTAACTGAATTACAACAAATAATAAAATTGATAAAATAGTAAAAGCATTGATTTCGTAAATTTCCCGTTTTTCTTATGTTTTATTCTGGTTTTTCCCAGATATTATAAAAATCACTTAAAAAATCAAAAAATGACCTCCCAATAGTAAATAGTAAACAACATTCCCTTTCAGAAATGGGGCCACGCATATATATCTTATCAATATTTCTGATAGAATTTTTGTACAGAATATAAAAAAATAATAATAATCTTCGCTATACTCAGAATCTAAAATTATAAACGATGAAAACACATTTTCGTCAACATTTGGTATTAAAATTCGTGTAAAAAAAATTTGAGTGTAAACTAGAATTTTTTTATTTTTTTGACTACAATGTATTACTTATAATGAACCTCCATTAAATTTTCAAGCATTTCTATTTGGTCTAACAATTTTATCTACTTATCAAATAAAAATCTCTCAAAATGAAAATGTCTATAAATAGTTCATAAATGGCCAAAATGTTTTGGGAATTATACCAAGTCTAGAAAACGTATACATAAGTTTCTATCAACATTTTAAGTCGCTATGAATGTTTTTTTTTTTCTTATAATTTCTACGTATTTTTTTGTTTTGTTCAATTATTATGAAAATTTCCAAGAAAATCGAAATCGAATTACTTAAACACAAACTAGATTAAAAATTCAACAAAAAAAGTCTCTTGTCATTTTTCTGTTGGAACAATATTTATGAAACATAAGTCGCAGACATTTTAAATAATTAAATTGTTGCACCGTAATTTGAAAAAAATCGTATTTTTTATTTTTTCCAAATTATTTCGAAAATCAGTTGGAAAATCGAAAAACATAACCTTTCTATTACACCAATTAGGTAAAATTTCTTTTCTTTAAAGATTTTGTACCTACTCTGTACATTGGAGCAAGATTTTTTTTTCAAAAAGTTATTTATAGACAGAAAAAAAGACATCATAGTAAAACCAATAAATCCCTCATCGCTGTACGCTCCGAATCTAAAAAATAAACATTATTATAAAAACAATACATTCCTCTCTTCGCTCATAATCTAAAAGTTATAATAAACATTAAATTTATGTTTTATTATGCATCATAATATTGTGGTGAATCTAAAAACTGCATCCGAAAATTTTAAATTGCACGATATCGATAGGTAGGTACTATAAATTACAATAATCACTGATTACAATTCGCATATTATAGTGTATTCAAATTTATTATGCTTGGCTATTTTAGTTTTTGGTTACAATGCTTGTTCATGACAAATAATTGTTTGAAAAATTGTTTATTTTTTAATTTACATGTAATTCATAACTTTTGTTCTATTCAATATTTTTGTTATATTATTTTGTAAATAATTAGTAATGCCTCTGCGCTACAGTTTGTATATGAATATTTTTTTTAGGGAGAGGGAGACATAAAAATAAAGATTTTACTATAATTTTTTTAAAAAAAATTAAAAATAGCCATTTTGTAAAATATATTTTTAGAACATTTTGGTTGTTGAAACTTTTATTAAAGTATGGTCTTTTATTTTCTACGATTTTTTGAAAATGTTGAATACATAATTTTCTTTTTAATCATAACAATTATATTGTTTAATAACATAAATGACAATTTTTGGTTGATTGATACTGCCTAATATCTATAATATGATAATATTATTGCATGATATTAACTGATGGAAAAGAAAATTCTTATCATGTGCCCTGACTATTATTGATTAAATATTGTAATAGAATAACGACAATAGGTAATATTCACATTTGTAAAAACTTCAAAAGATCGTAGAAAATAAAAGGCCATACTTAAATAAAAGTTTCAACCACTAATAATTTTCTAAAAATCTATTTTACAAAATTTCTATTTTGAATTTTTTTAAAAAAATTAAAGTAAAATTTTGAATTTTTATGTTAACGTTTCATGTTAAGCCCCACCCCCTGAAAAAATTGTACATACATAAACTGTAGAGGAAAGGCATATTAACTAACTATTAAAAAAAAAATATATATTAAAAATATTTAATAGAACAAAAGTTAATTTAAGTGACAGTTCATCGTGGGACACTCTGTATATATTAAGTGTGCGTATTAAAAAAGACGTCCTAGGATAATGGAGACGGGTGTAGCTACTGTTATAGGTAATTTAATGTATACCTGTAACCAACGATAAACCATTGCTAACCAAAAAAAAAAGATTTTGAGTGGAGTTCAGTTGATAGCGATGCTTTATCAACAATATATATATACATGTCATACTATAGTAAAATAATTAAAAAGGCTTTATATATTTTCTGTAATAATATTTATTTAATGTTGTACCGATTTTCCTAGGTTTTTCCTCTTTTCCCCACGTTATTTCCGGTTTTTCACATTTTCCGAGATATTATAAAAACCGCTTGGAAAATCAAAAAACGACTTCCCAATAGTACTATCTGAACAACATTTCCTTTCAGATATGGTGCTGCACGTATATATCTGAGCAAGATTTATGGTCAAATTTTTGTACACAGGATATAAAAATGAAAAAAAAAAAATAATAATAATTTGATTTTAATAATGCAATTTTATTTTATGATCCAACAACTCAATAAGTCACAAATAACATACAACATTATTTAAAAACGTGTTGTGCATACCATTTTGTTTTAGAACTGGAGGAAATAGAAATAGACAATCAGGGACCCGTAATTTTTATTGTTCTGGGCCCGCGGATCAGTAGCGTTATGTAGGGTGGGGGGGGCAGAGGAGGCATTTGTCATCAGTGAGCTTCTGTCGGGCTGAGTATGGGCTAGTGTCGGGCTAGTTTTAGGCAGTGACCCCGCAAACATGATTCGTGTCATTATATGTTTTATGATTTTATGATACATTTATACTCCATACATGTTGTCGAAAATAGGACATAAATTGGGGAAAATTCTCCTCAAACTAAGTCTTCGCATAGCACCGAATATGTAATATAGTTAAGTATCTGTATCCCTGTACACATACAGGAACCGCATTATATTTATTGACTAGTCATTGTTGTCCTTCAAAAAAAATCGATCCACTGCCATGGATCGTAGTGATATTCAGGGCCCGGCGCGGACGGATAGACGCGTCGTGATTTCGGTGATCGCGGTGAAAATTCGCCGTTCGATAACGTGCACGAGCAAAACCACATTATGCGGCGTAGATACAAATCAATAATCATTATTAACAAAGGCCTCGGTTGAAAACGTAAGCGTGCCTCCTAGTGGGTACGCGAGCACAGAGTCCCGCCGTACACGCGGATGAAACATTTTGGACTCCCGTATACCTACCCGCTCAATACACGTACGTGTACTAACCGTGTTCACGTGTCTTAGTGTTATTCGCGGGTTCGCGGATTATTGTGATTATCGTATGGGCAATAACGCGTGCGACTGCATAATATTAATTACTAAATAATCGCGTACTCGTATATTGTGGACTTGGTTCGTTTTTGATTTAACATTTTCAACGATATTACGAACACGACACTGATACGTGTACACACGTCAACGCGTTAATTGCACGGGGACACGCGAAAGCGTGTGCACGTGAAACGTGGATCTCTAATGATATTCTCTTATTATTGCGACCCGCAGAGTATTGTGATATACACATTATTATCGTACTGCTCAATAACCATTGCGTTACGCGGGATACTGTTGTGCCGTGTGCGACACGGGCAATACTATACAGGTAGGGGTTACCCGTGTAGTGCCTGTAATGAGAAAAAAAAAAAAACACCGAACCGATATGGGCACAGACCGCGTGTTGTGTGCAGTGGCGGTAATATATCATTATGTCCGCGTAAGGACACGGGACGGAGGCGTTAAAGCTGAAGAAATCGGACTGTTGCAAAGTGAAAGTTTCCGCTGGAGTGAAAACCGGTGACCGGGCGTGCGCGTGTGCGTGTGACGGAGCCGGGCGCCTTTCGGACGACGGTCAGCCGTCGCAGTCGTACCGCCAGCACGATGGCCGCCGTATCGTCGTCGCCCGCGCGTTTCCTGTTGCCGCTGATGGTCGCGGCGTTGTTCGCGTCGTCCCGTAAGTATCTCTCTATTATGTGCACAATAAAATAATGTACGAAAACACCGGGGACTCGGTGCCGGACATCAGGACGGCGGTTGCAAAAGGCGCGCGCGCGCGCGCGGGAGCGGGGAGGCGGGAGAAACATAAAAAACGGCGTTAATTTTTTTCTGCGATCGACTTTTCTACCGGAAATATTGCTCCGATCTTCTAGTGTAGCACCGCCTTTCCCGAAAGGAAATTTTTTCTGTACGGTCTTTTCTCGATTTTCCAAGCGGTTTTCATTATAACTGTTCATAATAACCGGGAAAAAACGTAGGAATAACGGGACAATTTACGGGAAATTAATTACTTTTAATTTTGTTTTTCGTTGTGATTCGGTTAAAAATATTAGTGGAGATTTGAAATTTGGACACAAAACTCAAATATACATTTTCTAGACGTGGTAAGATTTACAAAGCATTTTAATTTTGCTAGCTTTTTACGTAGTTTTTATTCGTTAAGTACTATGTGGATAAAATTGTTGGACCGAACTGAAATGCTTAAAAATTTAACAGAAGGTTTATTATAAGGCGTACTGTGTGTTAAAAAAAATAATAATTTAAGTGTAATAAAGAATTTTTATCGAAATAAAATCGTAAATATTACGGCAATACGGCCTTTCAAAACATGTATAACCGAAAGATTAATCGTTTCGTACAAACATTGAATTTCCCTCTATATCTTACCTTTCCAACTTGTCACCGACAACAGTGGCCCCCCCTAGGTCCGTATATATTTTTGTTTATTTTTTCTTGTACGTTACTTTTCGTAAACATCGTAATGTTATAAAAATTGCTAATTAATAATAAAATTTGATCATAATTGTTTAAGAACAATATAACGAATTAGAAAAAATGTTATTTCTTTATCATAGAGTAATAGCAACTGTTCATTTTCATTTATACTTTAAGAACGACTATGAGCTTTATAAATATCTTCACGCTTCGGAAAATATAAGCTTTTTAATTTTAAGTTTTGAACGTTTAAAACGTTTCTAACAAGCGTTTTAAACACTTCGTAACCTTGGCCTATCCTACACCAGTTATGCTATCGTCATTATCTATATCTACACATTATTTCAGGGTATCTATACCTACAGTTAAATATAGTTGTGTCTGTTCGGGCTTATCTCAGGATTACTGGCAAGTCGAATTTGAAAAATTATTTTTACATTAGGTAGCACGTTAAAAAAAAAAAAACCAGCCATACGGGTGGGGGGAGGTCACAATAATAGTATATGAATCAGTCTGCGTCACGTTAAATATGTTGGCGCATTCACACCACGTTCCAACCTAGCGACTCGTAATAATATATTATATCCGTGGACGCCGACACACGACACCGGTGAATTACCGCCTTAACTCGTTCGTCGGCTCCGGTTCTCCATAATATGCTGTATTGCCTATAACGTCCGAGAGTGAATGTGTGTGTATCGCGCCTATACTCGTCAGTATCTTCGGAAAAACACGTAATCGAAAATAAAACCGTAATGTCGTTTGACGTGCCGAACGTCGAGGAAAATGTAGTCCGAACAGCAGCTCCTCGATTTTTCTGTCGTAGGAATTGTTTACGAAACAGCTAGACATATATCGCGTATCGTTATCATTTGTTCAAATCTATAAAACAAACGGTTTTATTGTTACACTTTTTAGACGTGGTTAAATTGTCAATATTTGTTCTATTGATTTTTGAGCTATTGCCATTTGAGTTTTCGAAATTACCGAGTATTTATTTGTGGTTTTGGGCGGATAACATTTTTTTTGCCCAGCAAAAATGCTCGAAAATTGATCACGAGGTTATTCTCACAACTTGTACTTAGTAGTGAAAAATAAAAGTCGACCGTGATGTGGGGCAATATTTTTTTTGTAAGCGTTTAATGAAAATCGTTAAACTCGTGGCATAGTTTATAACGGAAGTCAGTTAAAATCGTGAAAAAAAAAATAGTAAAAGGGAAATTTTATTTTTATTTTTAAATAATAATTAAGGTTAGTTATATGGTTAATAATTATGGTATTAAAATACTGCACCAAAAAATACCAAACGATAATTTGACAATACATACAAATTAAATAAAACAATTTCCATATTCCTGATCATTACTTACAAAAACACCATAAAATACCAAACAATAATTAAGTTTTGACTCTCGAAAATAATCTGTCATACGAACTTTGCGTTTTATCTGGCATTAAAGCGAAAATCAGTGGTATTATCAAAATTATACGCATTAAACCCTGTATCGTATATAAAAATTCCATCGGCGAACCAGTGTTCTATCTAAATTTTGTTCGGTAGCAAATACTAAAATCCGATTTCCAACAGGTTCAATGGCATGTATTGACAATGTATATGAACCGTCACTTACATGGGAATAATCATGGAGTATTGGGATATCTTTTTTAGTTGATGGCTTTAGACGGAGCAGAACTATTAATCTGCTGTATTCGACACAAAGTGCGTTTAATAAAACTTACTGGTGGGAGAGCTCCGTGAACTGCCTGCGAACACAATGTTGACGATTCGGAAACGGTCTTGTGTGGACTGTCTTGAGATGATAGAGCTCGAATTTTCATTTCGTCTGCACAAACTTAATCGTCGTTCAATTTCTAAATTTGATGGGGTATGGTTATTATGTTCACTATAGGTCCCCCTTTAACGATTGTATCGGTTTTTTTTTTTAAGCCGTGATTTGTCCGAGTGTTTTTATAATTTTTGTCAAACTTATACGAAGAGCCACTTTATTTTAGCAATTTTTTGTTTTTTTGTCTACGAATGAATTCGATATTTTAAACGTTTGATACTTCGTGAACGATACAACACTGATATAACAACGGACGACTATAGGTAATACCTTATATACATTATACTGTGATAGAATGCCGCGGTTAATAGATGACATAGGCAACGTGGATTTATCGCGGCATTGTCTACATACTATTATGCGCATACCTACGACATAATATTCGAGAAAAGAATTTCTTACTTTTCGCGATTTTGACTTTCGCTATTTGGTTTTCGCGATTTTCACATAAACCCGTTTATAATATGTTTGATCAAACTTTGCTCACCAATAATTTATATCGGTACGCGGGCACGCGGGTACAAATATTAATCAATCGATTAATCTGTTATACACGCATCTATAAATATGTTAGTGTCGAAAATCGGATAATATTAACTTTTCGTTCGGTCGAACCGATTCCGTTTTATTATAAGACGGAAACGGCCTATTATCAAATTTATTGTCTGTGTTTTTACATTTTTATTTCTATTCAAGATACGATGAATTTTAAATTATTGTAATATTTCTTATACTATTATCTTGCAACTCGAAATTAAAATATCGAAAAAAAAAACACCGACGTACAAACGCAGATAATATATTCTTATCTTTAAGTTTGATAATATACTAATTTCGCTTCAATATACACAAACTAACAGCACCGCATAATTTATTTTAGTTTAGTTTTGTTATTTCTTAATGTATAATTTCTAATAAGTTTTCTCATTTGTACTATTGGGCTCTGCAAGTCTTATTCTTCTTTTGAATAAATTATTGCCTACTGTTATAGTATTATTAAAATCGGGTCTACTGAATGAAAAATTGACGCTGTCCAATTTCCAAAATTATGCGTACTACAATAGGTTTATACATTGTACAAACCTACGCATATTATTATTATACCTTACCTCCCCAACTTCCCGCCTATAAAAATGATAACACATCGGCAGTAAAGAGTTAAAAAGTTGTAAAAGCGATTGTATGTACGGAGTTGTAATATAATATTAGCAAACCACCAGACAAGTCTAGACCACTGGTTGAAATCATCAATTATAATGTTTGTAAAAAAAAAAAAAAAAAAAAAAAAAAAAAAACAAAACAAAACAAAAACAGTAAAACTAAAATGTAATTTTAATCTCCTCTACGCATTTTTTTCTTCCACTATATCGCCTTTTTTTCGTTTTCTCGGCGGTCGATCACTGCCTGTTACGCTACCCGCAGTATCGTTGAGAACGTGATTTTCGATCTAGGTCACCGCGGTCTGCAGGCGGATCTGTGTAAACATTAAATATACTTTTTTACGCATTGTATCTAATACCTATTAATCGAATGATTCCGTTCACCGGTCGCCGACGAAGACGATCGCCACCGTACACAAGTATTAACATAACACATTAACCAACATTATCGACTGGGGCCGTGTATGGTATAGGTACCGTATCCGATTTCTTTTACATACATTTTCGAGAGCGAGAGCGGATAGAGTCACGATAATAATATCGCATGTGCGTTTCGGGCCGTTAGGTTCTCGTGGACATCCGACGAATCGAAAATTATTAATTGCGGTAAATTCACATAGAAAAAAAAAAAAATGCATTAAAAGGTTATTGTTATCGCGGCATTGTGTATAATTTTTTTTTTTTTTTTTTTTTATGAATGGCGTGCGAACTGACGATAACGCGTTGAATTTCACGCCGGTCGTCGGCCAGCCGCATCCGCGAATTTCGATGTAATAATATTGACTATTTCGCTATTTCATATACACCTTCAGCTCCCCAGCACGGTTTCTTTTGAAATACCAACGAAAAACGACGTCCTTACCCTTACCTTTTTTTTTTATTCGCTTAAGACGAAACAAATAATAATAATAAAAAATTCCGTCAATAATATTGCACGTAAAACGAAATGAGATAATGCTATGTAATATTCTGTCGGTAATCGGATAGGTACTTATAGATATTACTATCGCCGCACACTCGTAATGCGTTGACCTAAATAATAATAATGCAATTACTTCATAAGTAAACGCAATAATACGAATGACGAGTACGTATCATAATAATACTATAATGGCGATACGTCATTTTAAGGTTTTTTCCTTTTTTCAAACAGCGAATTTGTTAAATGTATACCGGTTTGAATGCGGTCTCGCCCGTTATAATGAATAATATTATCGATTTGAATTTACTGCTCTAAAAAAAAAAAAAAAACCCACATGAGCAGTAGAATTCCGTTACTAGAATCGAATTTTCCCCATCTGACTCGTTGCCGTTATAGTATTTGATGTTTTTTTTTTTTTATACAACGATGAGAAATTGAATAAAATAAGTTTTATCATAAGACACCCATTATCTCGGTTAGGTTAATTTTTTCCGGAATTTATTTTCTAGAACATTTAAAAAACCAGCTGCTCTACAATTTTATATTTATGTTATTTTTCGTCACCTTTATTTTTAGGGGTAAAACCACGAATTACTTTTGATTTTCAAACCTATATTAAAAATTCCATAAATAGACGAAGTGTTAGTTAAAATACATTTTGGTATTGAACATTTTGATTTCGGTCAATCCTTCGACGAGATATTAAGTTTGGGTTGAGTGGTGGTGGATTATTAACACGCCGCGCGCCGTATCGCCACACAAATGATACTTCACTACTCTTCTCCAACCCAAACTTAAAAGTAAAATATCTCGCCAATGCATTGATGGAAATCAAAAATGTCAACACTAAAATTTATTTTAATTAATACTCCATTTAGTTTTTAATAGAGGTTGCTATTTAAAAATCAAGAGTAGTAAGTGTTTTTACCCCTAAAAATAAGGGTGACGAAAAATAACATAAATATAAAATTGTAGAGCAGCTGGTTTCTTAAATTTTCTAAAAAATAAATTCTAAAAATAATTAATACTTTCCGAGATCATGTCTTATGATGGATTGATCACCACGTATAGATATATACACATTTCAATTAAGTTACTTACTATATTCATGAATCTATAAGGATTTTTTTTTTTTTTAGAAATAAATCGAATTAAATATATATTTTATATTTATTCTTCCCGCAGTAACTCTATTGCATAGTAGTTAAGGTTTTGATAAAATTGATTTATGGTAAATTCTTATTATTTTCTAAGAACTCGTAGATCTTTTTTCGTTAGTTGTACTTAGAGGTAAAGTGAGAAACATATAAGAAAAGTGAGAAAAAAGTAGCATTTATTTTAATTCTTAAATTTCGTAATTTAAATTGTTATTTTATATTTTAATCCATAAATCCGTCGTTGCTTATAAAAATGTCTCATAAGTCGTTTTTAAAGGAGTATAATAACATTGAATACGAGTTGAGATTTTTACAGACATTTCGAATTCAATGAAAAACAATCGTAGAGCCCTGAAACTTTTGCCGTGGATGCGGTAAAATGTTCAAAAATATTCTATCGTTTATTAATTAATTTATAGTAGTTAAAAGTTAATTTGTCATGTTTTAAGTTCAAATTTACGTTAAAAATCGTTAAAAAGCACAACAAATGTTGTAATTTATCAACGCGTATTTAATCAACGTTCGCTCAGAATTACTTTTTGTTTGCAGCTATTTACCGTTACGTACGGATTTAAATTAAATTTGGTACCTTAATATGTTCCATCTTTCCGACTTTCCACACATATAATAGTGGTCCAATGTGAAGCATGTCGGCTTTGTTTAATGTATGCAAGTTTTTAAATTTAATTTCCAGTATTTTATTTTATACATTATACACGACTAGAAGACATTTTAAATAATGTAAAACAACAATTTAAAAGTATGTACCTACTGCGAGTGTGTGTTTTCTCTATTTAAATTATTATGTATTTTCACGCGCGTTAATAATTGCGGAAAACGAAAGGTACAAACAATACCCAATTAATATGTCGTCACGGTTTCTGATTAATTATTACAAAGATATCTGTATTTAATATTAGACATTTCAATATTTTAGAAAACAACCTAACATAGTATTATCATGCTGTAGCGGACACGTTATATTAGATACTTCTAAACGTCATAATATTTCAATTGCCTATATACTCAAAAACGAATATGTAGTTGAAAATAATATTACGTCTGACTTTAGTTTGTATTTTTGAGCTTATTCCACTCCCACAATAGAATTAAAGTCTTTGGATAATTTTTTACTGAAAGAGCACCGATGAAATATTTGTAATCAAAAAACGAATTTGAGCGAAATAAAATTAGTAGTATTGGTCGTGTTTTTTCCCTTCGTTGTCCAGATAATAAAAATAATACAGATTTATCGACATTTTTTTTTTTTTAAGTAAAGTACCATCAATCGAAAAATACGCATCTCTTGAGGTGCGGCAGAAAAAATTGGTACATTTTTATTAGCGGAAAAAATGTTTTCCGAGAAAATAAAAAAAATATTAGTAAAACTAAACTAAATTCTTCGCTACACTAAGTTAATCAGAGTTATTAAATTGTTAATCTGTTGAATCATGAATGATATTAAATTTTAATATTTAGTACAGAAAAATTAGTTTTAATAATTTTGAACGTTTCAATAAAGAATATAAATATTATCAAATATTATACTATATTTTGATATTCATTAACATATAGGTAATTAGTTCAGCTTGTATTATTCGTAATATTTACATCTAGCCTCAAATTTTTATTTATTTCAGGGGTTATAATTAAAATATAAATTAAAAGAGAAAAATCATTCTCGCGCATCTAACATAAAATAAAATAATATAAAAAAAAAAAAAAAAAAAAAAAATTAATATTTATACCTAATTAACAAAGTAAATAGTTGACATTTTTTTTACAAAAAGAGACCTATATCATAATTTTGTTCACTTGAACACGCTAACTTTGGGGGTTAACTATGTATCGAGATGAATTTTCTTTATCAATTAATATAACCCAGGAACTAATAACTTAAGATTTTTAAATACAAAATAATAAAAGTCCTATAGGAAGTTTTAAATTATACAAAAAACGGAATTATTCAATATGATTATATTAAATTTTTGAGTTTCAGAAATAAATCTCATAAAATTTAAAATATTTTTTTTTTTTAAAACATGTAATGATTTTATATTTATTTATAAAATGTGTTATGCAATTGTCTAATTTGAATGAATACAAAAAAAAAATAATAATAATAATAAAAACAAAGTTAATTAAATAAATTATATGATATAGTTAAAAATAAATTTCAAAAAAATGCGTTTGTTAACAAGAAAAAAATACTAATCTATATAATATAATAATTTGCGTTATTATTGAGTGTTTAATATAGAGTTGTATTTTTAAGAATACCAGTACATGAAATGTATAGCGTTTGATGAATCGAACAAATTCTGTATGAATTCTATACAGAAATCTTTTTACTATTTGAACTATAGCCAATGTGAACTGTATCGATAGAATTATTTTGTTTAATTTTTTTTTTTTTAGACATCAATGCGACTATTTTTGTTCCGGAAGAAATCCCATCCTTGTTATCGGTGGTGTACAGTAACTTGCCGCCGATCAAAAAAGGTAAAAAAATAATAAAAAATCAATGTATAATAATTATAGTCCGGATTTATGTTCTTTTAAAACACCTAAAACACCAATATCAATTCTCCTATATTCGCAAAAATAATCAATGTACATCAATATAATATTATGTTTTATAATAATATATACTTTTTTTTTATTTTTACTCTATCAAAATGATAAAAAAATATATTTATATTTCTAATGGTTGTTGAAACGAATCGAAAAAAATTTTTTCCCAAGTTATTCATCGAAATTAAAATATTAATATTGAAAGTAATTTCAAATTACAGTAAATCTGTATTTTAATTACACAAACATATTTATCTCTAAACTCTAAAATATTCTTGAATACGAAAAAAAAAACACTTTCCCTTGAACGGCACGCATAATACACACTCGGCATAGGCGTGTATACACTTCATTCGCCAGTCGTGCACAACAGTGGCATATCCAGGGATAGGGGGTTACTTTATCCCCCTTCCAAAAAAAAAAAAATTAAGTTAGGGTTTGAGAATATGACCCCCAAATTCCTTAATAGGCTAAAAAAACAATATTCCTTTTATCAGATAAATAAATAACTAGGTAATATGAAATTGTATTTAGTTTTTTTTAAAATATAATTTTTAATACTTTTCACAAATATGTATTTCTATAATTACAAATTTTCTCAATCGTCCGCAGTCCGCATATGTTTCATTATTTATCAAACGATACAAATGTTATCACAATTCTATCATAAACGGTGGAGAACCTGTCACTTGTCGTTGTTATAGATAATAACGTACAAAACTACACTAACAATTAGTACCGCGCATAGATAAAATATTTCTATGATCAATGGTCACACGGCGGTAACAAGGGTAACATTGTTATAGATGCTTAAAATCCACATGACGAAAATCGAAACATTTAATATGAAATCAGAAACCGGGGGGAAAAAAAAAGTGTTATATTGTGCACCGCAATTTATAATGTAAGTTAGGTCAAATTTCGCAAGTCACGCCTTGTGCACGACAGACGAAACCCGTAGACACGTCTGTGGCACTCGTACATATTATGTAAAACCGTAAAAATCCGGACACTAATTATTACAATAATTACGGGAAGTCTGTCGTGTTACACTCGGATAGACGGCGGAGATATTACGATTTTTGTTTAATTTTTTTTTTTTTTTTTGGTCTTCGTCTACCGAAGGCACGGACTCCAGGTTAGGCGTCGGTTTTCGGTTGGGCCCGAACGCGGACGTACAGTTCCAGCTGGAGCTCGGGCCGCAGACCAACACGTTACCGATCGGCGACGGCGCAAATGCCGCGGCCGCGGCCGTGGCCAAAAAACGGCATGCGACGGCGGCCGGCGACCACGTGCCCGGCGACTGGTTGAACAGGTGGCGGTTCCAAATGAGTCCCGGATACGTGGGACAGGACGGCGAGCAGATCGCGGCCGGCCACCAGACCGGCGAGCTGTCCGACGGCGGTATTTCGGACGCCGTGGCGCACCTCAGGCAACTTTACAAACCGCAGCCGACCGTCGCGGAAACGTAGACGACGGGAGCGCGGGACGCACTCGCAATAACATTTTGTACATATTCCGCAGTTTCGCATTATTCGAACGGTTCGCTGCAACGACCGTAATCAAACAGTAGGTGATAAGCGTTCGGTTCGACACACGGCGACCGGCGCGGATTATCGAAAGCATCTAAAAATCCCCCCACCCCCCGATAAAAAATATTTAGAAAAAAAAATATCCGCTCGGCGCCGCGAAACGGTCGACGGCCAATGCCGATCGTCCGCCATGCAAAACGTAACCGTAAATAGAAATTCAAACTTGATTGCACCGGCAATTCAGATTATTACACCGTTGGCCGAAAGTCCATTATCGTGTGAGTGTCCCATCGGCCGTGGCCCCCTCCTGCACCCCGAGTATTCGTACGCGCACGTGTCTCGGTTATTTCGTCCGCGGTTATCGAAACCGATTTGAAAACGACGGGACCACGCGCGACACCATGCACAACACTGGCTCTACGCTTGGCCGATATTTCGCGGGCCTCATTCATTTCCACCCGTGACATGTCCAAATAACCTCTGTCCATTTTCTATCATTTTGCCCACTACCTAAGCTACCTGATATCTTATCCTCTCTCGTCACTACACTCATCCAACTAAGCATTATCGCCTCTGCTTATACGCTCACTGTCTCTGTTCTATTATATTTTCTGTCTCACCACACTTTTGAAGAACTTACCTTTAAATCTATACAAGTTATCATAAATAATGTTGGTCCCATTGTTTGTATACTTATATACCTACGCGTATAATATTATCTATAAACACAAACGTTTATGGACGGCGACAAATGTACGGTGTTAATGCCAACTTGTTGGTATATTGTTCTTTTTACGGTTATTGCAGCAAACCCTTCAATTATTGTACACCCGTATTCGTGCATAATTATAAATGGTTCAATGTTTGACGTCCCGGGGGCGGTTACCTGAATTATATTTCATTGTATATTAGAGAATAAGTTTTGTGTATTTAAAAAAAAAAAAAAAATACATATTAAGCGGTGTAATTTATTGTAATATTAATTAATTATAGTTTGATAAATGTCTGTACTTCTCTTATTCTTTTTATTTATTTTAAATATTGTTATTTTTTCTTGAGATTTTATACGATATTAAGCTGTCCTTGTTGTCGTAGCTGTAAATCTAATATAGTATTCTTGCGATAGAAATTTAAAAAATGAAATGCAGCGTTTTCGATATTTAATTTGAATAATTGCACATAATTATAGTTAAAACATTTTTTTTATTATTATTATTATTCATAATATTATAACAAGGCCAGGTGTGAATTAGGAATCGATTTTTCAAGCATCGAATTATTCGCCAGGTACGTATCCGTCGGATAATCTTTCGAACAAAGTGATAAGGGAAATTGAGCATTATGGAACAAGTTACACAGGCTTATTCATTATGATTGGTCAATGATAGAAATGATTATTATGATAATGTGATACCTATTTGTTATTTGATGTTTTGATGCACATGACGTGATACTTTTTGTTCGTTACCTACGTTTTATTCTAAATTGTATATTTTCAATAATATATTGTGATATGTCGAACAAAAATGGCAATGATAATATGGCAACGAATTTTAGTTTCTTCGAAAAAAAAATATTATTAAAATATTTGAATTCAAAGAATCAAATGCGTTATCCTAGAAGGAGAAAAATAAGTGTTGGTTGATCATTGCTGAATTATATAATTCTACAACAACAAGCTGTGTATGAAGTTTTTTTTCTGTATGTATAAAATATAATTGTACTATTTTTATTATAGCCAAGAGATTCTACAAGTTTGCGTTCAAAGTATGAATCTGTAAAAAACAGTTACGGACATTAAAAGTGATTTGTTTAAAACGGGTGATTCCTATAGAGTTCTTTACCAAGTGTCCAGTGATTCAGAGAAAGCTTTATACTAAATATTGCAACTGTCAATTGAAAGACTACCTTGTAAATATGATAACGATAGTAAGTAGTTTTCTATAAACATTTAATATTTTTTATTAATTAAACTATTCTTATTTTGTATAAACTTTATTAAGTTAAATTTAATTCGTTACAATTATCTGAATAGATACTTTATGACAAAACACCTCATATAATAAATATATCAGTATATTTTTAGTTCATTACCAAGAATAAGGTTGCCATACGTCTCGGAAAACCAAGACTGTCACTGGTTTTTGACTTGTTGTACTGGTGTCCTGAAAATAAATGTCGGTACGCCATTGTCCTGGTTTTGAGGAAAAATTAATAGTATTTAATTTCGATATTTTCTTAGAATAATAACTTTAATCGAGAAATAATGATAAGATTTTTGACGAATATGGGACAAAACAATGATGATAAAACCACAGATATAATTCTTTTATATATTGGTGGATAAAACCTTAGTGGTAGCTAGTATCCAAATTAGTTATTACTTGAATTTTTTTGTAACCATCTATTTGATGGTTAAAAAAAAATTAATTCAATTTTTGTTTGGATTGTTTTAGTTTATAAAATAATAAGTAGGTATCTCTTTAAATATATATATATTATATAGCTATCTAATATATTCAATCATATTTTTAGTCTAATTTTATTTGCTATTTGTTTTATTCGTCCCGGATTTTCTTTATGAAATTATGGCAACTCTAACCAAGAATAAAAAAATTCTTGCATTAATCATATTTATGAAACTAATAACTAATGAATGAATTAATGTTTTTTTTTGCAACAGCGACTGAAAACATTGGTTACTTAGATTTAATCAAACATAATCAAGGTCCCTGAAAACAAATAGAGTGAATGAACACAGATCATGTTAAATGGTCGTGAGTTTATGGTCAATAAAGAAGATAAATCCATATTATTTTGTAATGGTATGTTATTATACTGATAATTATAACAAAAATTGATTCTTGATCCTGGCATGATTTCAAGCTTTTTTTTTTTTATTGATTAAATACCTGTTGAATTATTTTATTTTCATTCAAAATGAGTTTATTGAATATTTTTTATATTTAAAGAAGTATTGGGCTTGGATGATACATTGTATATGACAAATAAACCGCTAATGAAGGATAGAATAAACAATTATCCTGGTACATCTGGTACTAGTAAACACATGGACCTCTTTAGATTCTACAAAACTGTTAAGAACAAAAGAAAAACATAAAAAATTAGCAAGTAAGGAATAACTACCTACCTATTATCACTATATACGTAAATATTAATTTTTTTTCTTTGTAACCAATTTTAGAAAAGAAAAAAAAAATCATAGTCAGATATCAGTCAGTGAGAAATTCACTAAACTAGCTGAAAAAAAAAACAAGTATTAGTCAAACTTCAAATATCTTTATTAAAAGAGGAATGTGTAGAAAATATGATATCCAGAAAACAAAACATGCGCTTGAACTTCAGTCGTTAGAATTGGATATTGTTCTAAAAAAGAAAAAAGAAATTAGATAGAAGAGACCTCTTCTCTTGGTATTTAAATGTTCTATACTCAGCTTGTGTATTGTTATTAATTTTATTTTAAGTTGTATATTGTATATTGTGTATGTACAACAAATTAACATGAGTACTTTATTCAAAAGTTTACTTTACTAAATTTTATTATTTTTTAAAAAATATTTGTTTTGTTTGTACTGTTATTTTTAATAAGAAGTTACTATTATTATTTTTTTTTATTTTAGAAATGTTTAAAGGTCTATTTACACACAGCAGTGATGTGACAGTACCGTGACCGTTCCGAGATTCCCCCGGCGAAATTTATAATATTCTTAAAGGAGAGATATGCTTGTTGTTCCGACTTACCTGGCGTGTGACCGTACTGACACAAACAGTGTCATCGCCGTTATCATACAGAGAATTCACGATTACTTGCTGACGATATTTTTCATATTTCACGGCCATGATTTTTGTCACGTTCCACATTCTCTTTTAGTTTTTGAAAATGGACGACAAAAATCTTATTGAATTAGTGCGGAATTAAGTGCTTATACTCAATGACGAATGAATAACTGACCATTATGAATAGAAATCACGACCAGTAGAATCCTGGAACGGGTACAGCACGGTCACGTCACTGCTGTGTATAAATAGAAATCACAGCCAGTAGAATCCTAGAACGGGTACGGCATGATCACGTCACTGCTGTGTGTAAATAGAAATCACAGCCGGTAGAATCCCAGAACGGGTACAACACGATCACGTCACTGCTGCGTGTAAATAGAAATCACAGAAGGTAGAATCCCAGAACGGGTACGGCACGATCACGTCACTGCTGCGTATAAATAGAAATCACAGCCAGTAGAATCCTAGAACGGGTACAACACGATCACGTCACTGCTGCGTGTAAATAGAAATCACAGAAGGTAGAATCCCAGAACGGGTACGGCACAATCACGTCACTGCTGTGTGTAAATAGAAATCACAGCCGGTAGAATCCCAGAACGGGTACAACACGATCACGTCACTGCTGCGTGTAAATAGAAATCACAGAAGGTAGAATCCCAGAACGGGTACAACACGATCACGTCACTGCTGCGTGTAAATAGACCTTAAATGTGTTAAATGATTAATTATATAATATGTACAACAAATTAAAAATATTTACAAACTTTATCCACTATAAAAAATATAAATCAATATTTACATAGTAGTATTATATATTTACATATCGAATACTAATATTTACATATTAGTATTCGATTTGTGGCTATGAGTATTGGTCATAATCATCATTTACACAATATGGTTAAATCAGAAGTGAAAAATATTCTTCAGTTAACTGCTGTCTTGCATTTCCCTCATCTAGTTCATGTTCTTCTCTTAAATTTAAGTCATCATTAACTGGCATACCTATACCTATACTTAATAGTTCAGGTGGTTTTAAATCATAATGATTGCATGCTACATTATATAAAATACAACAAGCAATGGTCATAGTTTGAGCAGTGTCAATTTTAAAATTTAAACGTGACCCAAAAGATAAGATGGGAAATCTTTGTTTTAGAATTCCGTAAAATTTCTCGACTAGATTTCTAGTTCTAATTAGAGATTTGTTATATAACATTTCAGGGCCATTTTGAGGATTTAAGTATGGAGTGACAACAAATTCCAAATGAGTGTAGCCACTATCAGCTACAATTAGACTATTTTTCCAATAACCACTGACTAATTTATTATAAATACATGACTTCTTAAAAATAGTTTGGTCGTAACATGATCCAGTGCAATAATATTCATTAGTTTCAAATCTGTACATGAAACGTCCAAGCACAACGTCCAAAGAAAATACCCTTTGCGGTTTCTTAAGTATTCACCATTGAGAACACCTATTATCATTGTTTTAGTTAAAATCATAAAATATTATTATCAAGTTGTACGTAAACTCTTACCTGGGTTTTGAATTTTGATGCAAGTGCAATCAATAACACCTATTGTTCTCAGGAATCGCGCTATTTGATAGAAATGGCGTTGTAAATTATTTATTTCAGTTTCAATTACCGCATATGGATGAATCTTAGTCGAAGTTTTGCCATCGCTACAATGACATCACGTATGATCAAACAAGCTGCGGTTTTACTGACATCCATAAAATCATCAGCTATTGTCAAGAAATTACCAGCATCATAAAATGGTACAGTCAACAATAGTTCGTAATCACTGCCATAGCATTATTCCTTAAATATATTTATAAAATAAATGTATTTTGTTACATAAAGAATATTATTTATTTATGCCTCAAACATGCATTTAAACTCACCTGTCGATTTGTGAATATATGTCATTTTCAATGTATTCTAATACTTTAAGAACAACATCTTTTCCAAGTCTAAATCTCACCCTTAAATAGTCATCTTATTTAAAAAAATGGTCAACTGTTGGATGTAAGGTGTACACGACGTTGATAATTTAAAAATTGAATTAATTCGTAGTCATCGTCTTCTTCAAATAAATCCACGATATCATAATTATCCATATTTGATTTGAATGAACAGTAAGAACCAAAGTTATTTAAATTTAATTTGTAAAATCAAAAATCATTTATTTGATATAAAAATAATAATAGGAGAGTAAAATAACGAAATAATAATGAAAAAATCGACAAGGAACTGTTATCATTGACACTTTTTGGCTCGCTCCGTCAACTAAATTTTGGAGGGTGATAATATTATTATCAATCATTCACGTAGGTACTATTTTTTCGTAGGTAATAGGTACGAATTACGAAACTACGAATGCGAAATACGAATTATACTTTTATGTTTAATGTTTACCCATAGTTTAAAAATTAAAAATATAATTTAAACCAAAACTATTATTGTAATCATTAATTAGGTAGTATTACTAAGTATTTATTATTTCCACATATTTTTGATTTCAACCTTCTGTGGCGTTATGTCGAAAATTAGAAATAAGAGTCACAAAATGTACTGTGGTAAATTACACAAATACACAGGTTAAAAGTGAATCAAATAAATTATTCAATTTACATCTAAGCCACATGACATTGGACAAAGGAAGACATGGTTACATGCGATTAAACGAAAAAAGGAAGATAGGGAACAGTAACTCTGATTGTTTTATTATATTTGTAGAGAATAATCTCTGTTATACAGTAAGTTTACCCCAAAACATTGTCAAATAGTAATGATTGTTTGTGTAAACATTCTAGTAATGCTTCAACTGTATTTATTAATGAGGTATTAGGTAGATATGATTTATATTAATATCTATTAGGCATGCTAATTTTTTCAGTGATGACAATAAACATTGGGAGCCTACTTCCATTCCAGAATATTCCAGAATTATTCCAGATATGTAGCGCTCATTTCATTGGTGGTCAATATTCCATACATCCTCAGAGCCCATCATACAGTTATACATTATTTCTTGTTATTTACAAACAAAGAATTTTACCAAAAGAGAGTACCGACCACTTTGATCCGTATATATAGTTAGATCCATCCACAATTGCAGTACATCTGCAACATTAAACATAGATTCAAATATTTTACACGGATCAAACAATGTAACAGAATCACAAAGTAGTAGAAATAGTATTGTTAAAAAAAATGTAACTATTCAATGTTCTTCAGTTATTGTGAGTGATACTTTTAAATTTTTTAATAACAATGTTGCTGCCTAAACAAATATTGTAAATGTTGAAACTTTATATACTTTTTAACCTATAATAGTAGATGCCAATGCAGGTTGTGTAGATTCCGCTTTAGAATATTTTTGTGGTTACCAGTCAATTCAAAATGAAAAACATTTAATTTCTATTGCTGGAATAAATCGGGAGATTTTAAATTTATTTCTTAAATATGTTCCAGAACAGTGCCGTTCAAAAAAGAGCAAGGAATATAGGCTAGTGATACGTTTAGTTAAAATAAAATTAAGAATAACATTTACAGCAATATCAATATTTTTCAAATTATATCGTTCTACATGCTCACAAATTTTTAAATCTTTGTTATCAATATTAATGTCTAATACCAAATCATTTATATTTTGGCCAAGCAAGCAATTATTTCTACCTTACCAATGGCATTTAAATTAAATTATCCTAACTGTTGGGCATTGATTGATTGTACTGAGATAAAAACCGAGCGGTCTCCATTGTCTAGGCAAAAACAATTATGTATTAGTCGTGCTTTCTTTTACGCAGAATGGTATTTTAACTCAAGATGAAATTATGAATGCCTATCAAATTGCCAGTGTTAGGATTCACTTTGAAAGATCAATTCAAAGAATAAAAATGTATAATATATTACAAAAACTACCTACAGAGTTATTAGAGTGTATTAATAACATCATATATTTATATTGTGTTATGACAGATCTACAACCACTTATAATTCTATAATGTTCTATAGTGTAGTAGGTGCATTTATTATGAATCATATAAAATGTAAAAGTACAAAATTTGTCAGTTAGGAATTGTTGTTTTCTAAAAAATAAAAAACAGAAAAATAATAAAAACAGTTTAGAACACATAGGAAGTTTGAACGTGGTCCACTATCACAATTGTTCAGGAATAAATTAAAAACTAAATAATATGTTTATAGCACAAAGCAATTGTATAAAATATGATAAGAATAATAATTTTAAGCACAGCATAAAATATAATAATGTAACCACTATATACTTTCCCATGTTCCCGTGTATTATTACAGGGTGCAAACAAATAATTCCTATTAATATCATTATTTTTTTATTAATCAGCCAAAAAACATATACTATTACATCAAAATTTACCGCCCGGGGCCGAAGCCCCCTCTGCCCCCCAAAATACGTTACCGTAATTTATCACATTCAATATAGGTACAACGAATGAGATTAACAATATATTAAATATTAATATATTTTCGTATGCGAGATAATAACAATCAAACATAGTAATCATCAATGATAAAAATCAATTCTCGTTTCACAAATAATCAAATATCCTACTTGTGCTACTTTTATGTTTGACATTTATTCGTATACATTTTAAGATTTGTGTTTTAGCCTTCCAAAGTATATGATTTGGTCTACTACGCGCGCTAGTGTCAATTGACTTATTCTAAAGAGAAGTAATATACGTATATAGTTGAGAACGGATTTATATGCGCTAAAAATCCACAAAAGAACGTTTAAAAACGTCGTAAAAGCTTTATAAAATCACTTACAAAGTATTAAAAAGAGCAATAATGGTAGAGGAGTTAAAAAGTCCTCACTCTAATGGTTTTAATTTGTTAAAAATAATTGTCAATCACCAATGGTTATTACAGAGTAATTTCTTTCAAATAAATTTGTATGTGTTATTAAAAAAAAAAAAAATTAAGTATATAAAGACGTTTATAATGATAGTGCAACGGTATCGAGTTTACACCTTCGGTATAATTATAATTTCTAACTAAATATATTCAGTTATATTTTTGCATAAAGCGACAAAATATTACATACAACTGTAATAACAGATATACTTGCGGTCAACCTAATTCACGTTTCTCATAACTACTAAAAAGTAATTTTGAGAAAATTATAGATTTTAATTTAAAAAAAAAAAAAATGTAAATAGTCCAATAATTTGGTGATAATTTTTTTTTTCAATAATATTATCAAACACTGTTATATTTTATTAATTTTTAATTTTAAAGATTTTTACTACACCAAAGGGTAGGTTTATATGCGTGTTAATTACTAAGTTACTCATTTAAATATTAATTCTGTAACGAGACCATAATTCGGTGAATAGCGCTCAACACACTCGTCCAGTGGCCTCGTCACGCATTATTTTCCGAGCAGCCGACGACACCGTACCCGGGCGTCACCAATAGGGAGCGCAATTGATGGAACGCTTTATAGACCAATTTTCAATCACCCTGAAATCACTTTATCCCCATCATTCAGGGACATTTATTTAAACAATTCACATATACTATCAAGGATCATTCCTGTCTATTACACAGACAGCTTAAAATCGTTACGAACAACCCGGTTAATCGACTTTAATCGGAAATCGTGGATCACAAAGAACCAAATATGGCCATAAAAATACTATATAAGTAGAGGCCAGTTTAATATTGCTCAGTATCATTCCGGGAGCTCGGGATTGAAGTCGTGTCTTTACAATAGACCATTCATATCACGGAGCTGACCGGACACGCAGGCTGTCGAGCATGGAGGATCTGCTGGAGGACATCGGTGATCGTAACGACAACGAGGATCGTGCCGCCGACCAGGATCGTGCCGCCGTCGAGGAAAATGCCGCCATCGCGATGCGTGCCGCCGTCGAGGATCGTGCCACCGAGGTGGCGCCCGATCCCACCGACGCTCATGCCGTCGAGGTCCGAGCCGTTACCGCCATGGCCCACGCCGCTCTCGCCGAGCTCCGAGCCGCTGCCGCCCAGACCGTTGCCGTTGCAGTTGATGACGAGGCCCGAGCCCGAGCCCTTCTCGCCGAGCAGCGAGCCACGGCCGTCGGGATGATCGTCGCCGCCATCGTGGACCAAGCCGCTGCCGACGAACTACAAGCAATATCCGCGGGAAGAGCAGCATCCACGGAAAGAGCAGCATCCACGGAAAGAGCAGCATCCACGGAAAGAGAAGCCAGAACTCCTCGGCGCTAGAAAATATGTCGTATTCAGATAAGTCATACTTGTAATTGTCGGAAATAATGTTGACGAAATATATTTGATGTAGTAAAAACAAAATTATTAAAATTGTTATTAGTAAATAAATGAGTAGTATGAATAGTAAAATTATAAATAAAAAAAAAAAAAAAAATGAAAAAAAAAAAAAAATGAATGGATTTCTTCGGAAATTCATTTTACCACGCAAAATTTACCTGCGAAAATTTACGCTCAAACAACCGGAATAAATTGTGTATTGTTTCGAATCAAAACAATAAAATTTAATAGTTGACGTGTGTGTTAGTAATCAGAGGAGTGATCTTGATAACATACCAAAAGTCAACGTTTTAAACGACCAGAATAGACCGAGGATTGCATTCGCGGATGTAAAAGCGATATATACCGCGAGAGGGGTTCGACCGGCGCTATATATTAAAAGTTTCTCAGAATTGTTTTCTGATTGCGTTCACCCGCAGTGTGTGTGTGTGTGTGTGTGTGTGTGTGTGTAACAGCTGATGACGCGATCACGGCGCCGAGCCGACGGCCGGCGACCGAGGCCGACCGCGACGGATAGCCCGTGTGTGCGTGAACACCGGTGAAAGGACGCCGATCTCGAATCACCGCAGAAATCGTCAGAATGCGCTTCGTTCGGTAGCGATGCCGGTTTTACGCGCAAAGCACAGCGAATTTATTGGGTTTTTATTATTTTAACCGAAACGGCGAAACTAACGAATGATTATTACGGAACGTGTTTCGAACACCGCATTGTCCCCGAACGATTGGGTACGTATCCCCGAGTATGTACGAACTCTGGAATGAGCGACGATTGTCACACGCAGACACGATCGCGAAAACGTCCAACGTCCCAAGCAATGTGCTCGGTTGTTTTGTATTAAATGCAATCACAATGGTTTTCACGCTTGGTTCCGGGCGCACTGCGAACACGCGCAGACCGACGCGTTACGGCACTCGGTTCGCAACGAGTCCGGAACGTACGTGACGTACGGACACACGGTCGTTCGTAACGGATTGAAATTCTGGCGCCTCGTTTTAAATTTGAACATCGCCCGCGTCCAATAATCTCGCGTACCGTTCACGGCGTAACGGTGCGCGCGCCGGTGCGCGGCCAGCGTTTGCCGCGCGACACACGATTTTCAAGGCCGGGCCCCTCGGTTTCTCGGTTTCTCGCAGTGAATGCGCATAAACAAGACCGGCGCGCGTCGGATCGTGTGTGGCGGATTCGGATGTTTAACGCGAACGTTCCGATTACGGTCGGGGGAGGAGAGAGGAAGGGACGGAGGGGGGGGGGGGTTTACAATTACCGGGGTGGTTTTTTTTTTTTCTATTCTATTGATCAATACAATCGATTGCCGTTACAATGATTAACGCGCAGTGCCTACAATAACGTCGAAACCGTTTTTTTCATACCGGTGATCATTGATGACGGATGTCAATTCGTTCGTACGCTGCACCCGCGCGAACGTTAAACAGTAACGTCGACCCCGGTTCCACGATCAAGCGACGCGACACGAACAAAGCCGAAAACGAGCGGAAAACGAAAAAACGTACTCGTTCGTTGTTTCGCCCGACAGCGATTAACGAATGGCTTTTCAACGTCAAAACCGATCTCTGTATCAAACCTAACGTGCCGATATTTACGATACGGCGCACGCGACCCAAAACGTAAAATACGCGTCCGCCCGTCCCCTTTGGATATTGATAACACCACGTGTGCCCCGGCGCCCGGGGTGCCAGCACGAAGTGTGGGCCGCAACGTTACAACCGTTACACAGTCTGTTGGCCGGGACGGACAGGCGGCACCGGCGGCACCGCGTACTCCGAATCCGTGTCGGCCGCGGCCGTTCTCGGGCGCGCCGTTTGGGGCCGTGCTGCAGTAATCCACCGGGGCCGCGGACGAACCGTTTTGCGGGGCGGCGAAATCGTAGCCGGTCGACGCGCGACCGCCGTACAGTAAAAATACCCGCGCGCGTGTTCTCGCACGGCCCGGACGCAGGGGCCCGACGCAATAACGCGCGGTGCTCGAAAAGCGCCGACCAAGCACACCCGGCCGGGGTGTGTGTGTGTGCGTGCGTGTGTGTGTGTGCGTGCGTGTCGGTCGCCGAGAACGGCTGCTTTTCGGGCGAGTCCGAGTGCTCTGTCGTCATACGCGAGACGGACTTGTAAACCGGTCGAAAACCGTTTGAATGTATTTCAACACGAACGAAAATACCCGTGAAAATCGCGTTTACCCGTTCAACTTGAATCCGACACCGAGTGTGAAAACACGCATTCGAATATTTCGGCGCTGTACCATTGTTTCCCTAAACGGAAATCTACGCACACAAATACTCGGAAACGTTTTTCGAATTTTCTCTCGATCGTTCGCTGTCGGTATCCGCGTCGGAGACGGAGACGGAAATACTGTTGAAAGTTCTATCGTGGTAGAACCGTACGACCACAAATCGTGGTTATTTAACTTAAAGAACCCGTTTTCACGCTCGTCCGATGGCGGATAGAACTCGAGAAATATACAATTACGGCATTAAGTACGAACCGGGGGAACAAAAGTCCGATGTCGGTGCTATGGGTCGCGCGTGCACAATAAAAGAAATAAAAGACGGCAGTCACGAATTTGTTTTTATTAAAATCACCGAAACGGCACTTATCCGAAATTCGAATGTAAAAGAAACAGCAGGCGAATTATCAAACACACCGGGAGAATACCATATAATGTCGGAAATAGCTAAACAATATGCAATTTAAAACGGGCATGAATTATGAATAGAAACGAAAATACGCGAAAATTAAAATTTTACCGCCAAGCAAAATAACAGTGGATTTAAATTGTTTCCAAAATAATAATCGGTACGTAATGTTTGTAGTAACTAAAAGTCGCGGCAGACAAAGCGCAACGCACCCGGACATGTATGCACCGCGTTAATGAACTTGAAACGGTTTTTGCAAAGAACGTGACTTTACGCACACAGCCACGAATGGATCGGGTCCGCGCGATAATCCAGAATGGGAAACGATTAGGCAAATGATACGGTACACATTTTCGTAGTACTGAAACGAATATAATAATTCGTTCATAAACCGAACACGCGGATGAGGAAAACCCACTATATTGAAACGATTACGCGATTCCGAGCCGGGGGGATATTCGGGGGTAAACCAGACAATGAGACGAATTAGAGAACGGTTTGGAAATCGGAAAGGGACCGAATAAGACGTGAAAAATTGCGCATCGCGTCGAAAGAACAGAGAGACCAACGGGAAAGTGAAACAGCCACTGGCGGTTACGTCCGTAAGTTCTGAAACCTTATAACGTCCGGAAACGACCATTTTTCGTTATCGAGGGACAAGCACACCTACAACCGATACGGTCGACCGGTTAATAGATTACACCCGCGTCGACGGATATGTTATGTCATCACGGACAATAATTCCCCCCCCCCCGGTGCAAATGCGATCGCACTCTTTCGAAATTCACAATAATATCGTATCCCCCCCAACTACGGGTTAAACCGCCGTGTTTAACCGTGCAGAACGACCGAATGGATCTTGTATTCTCTCTTGTAAATTACGATAAAAATAAATAAAATATCGTTTGAAAAGTATATCGATGAAAATAATACTTTCCTTGGACAGTCTATGTACATCGTATTTCAAATAACATTAAATAAAACCAGGCAATGTTTATGCGGACTCGGATGCAGTGGCTTATATAGGGGAGGGGTTTGGGGGTTCAACAACCCCCCCCCGCCCCCCGAAACGTATGGTCGGTACGGCACACGTGCGTATTTATGACTTTATTTAATCTATGTATTAACTAAAACCCAACATATTTTTTGTAACACCCCTCCTTAAATTAGTTTCTATATACGCCACTGATTGCCGCCAGTATCTCGTCACCAGACCCAGGTAATTTAAATACTTTAATATTCAGAGTATGAACACACATACAATGCGCGCAAAGTAATATTCAACAAAATTTGAAAGTTGTCAAACAAAGTAGCAACAAATTTTTTAGACGAGTTGCATACTTATATACAAATAAGAAAGATGTTAAGCATAGGAAACTATATTTTAACAGTTACTATAATTATTGTTATAAGGAATCGAAAAATACCAGTTTCGAAAGTGTGGACGAAAAAAGGTGGGCTATGCGATGTTGGTGCACCTTTCTTAGTTTTTGTTCTGTACTTGAAAATAATGATTTGCAAATTTTTAAACCTAACTTGCTAATTGTTGCTAATTATTTGCTAAACGTCGGTACAGGTCAGATTGATTTGAGAGAAAGTGGGCGGGCCATCTTCACGACCATTATGGATGGCACAGTATGAGGTATTAGAGGTGATAAACGACGAAAATATAAAAATACAGCAAAGTCGAAAAGGTGCAGTTGTACACAAAAATAACGTAAAGAAGTATTACAGTGATAAAAATCAATATTGTTCTGGGATGTATTCCGAGCGCAAAATAGTATTACAATAGTGCATGCGCGTAAGATGGATAATGGCCTTCTTAGGAAACTCTTTAAGTATTTTTGGACTTAATTCAGCATAGTCTGATGCATTTTTGGGGTTTAAGTAGTCATCTATTATTACTTTAGCAACTTCTAACGGAGTAAAATGTTTAATTTGTTCACGCGTTGCACTGAGCTGTTGACATTGCGCAATATCAAGCTCAGAGTCCATGTCGTGTGGTAAAAATACGCGTTTATTTCTGCGTTTACTTGTTCACTGCGAGTCCAGGTGCCATCTCCTTGCGGATGGGTGGTACCTGAACACGAGGTCTCTTCATATGTCTCGTAGCTTTCCATAACGAATAATCGGTATTATCCGTCGCAGAGAGACCACTGACGTATGATCTTAAAGTTTCATTTTTAATTTCGTTAACTTTGTCATAAAGTATTTTGCTTACACGGTTCCATTCGGTTCTATCCGCTGGATGCCGTGTATTATGCCCTATTCTTCTCGCTTGGTGTTTTTGTTGAACTAGATTTCTTATATCCAGTGGGTATGTAGTCTGACGTTTACCATTGGTGGCTGCCGGAGTTGCTGATTTTGCCCCATTGCCCCTGCAATGAGTGGTGTTGCTTTTCGGCAACAACCGATAAAAAAGGTTATTATCAGATATTTATCTGTGTTGGTTAGTGTATATTAGCTTTAATTATAACCAAGTACGATAATATAATGCGTAGTTTACTTTCAAACCGATAGATAGCAGCATGTGGTTGAAAAAATTAAACTATCGACGGACCGGTACACATTAATGTTCTTGGTTATTTTTCAATAATTTTAAATCATAAAATATTTCTATGGATAACAATAAAAATGTACCCGTGTTCATATATATCTAAACTTTAGATAATTTCTAAGGTTATACAGACAAGTCAAATATTTTACTTGTAAAACAATAATGCACGGTTGTTGCTCGTACGCAACAGTGTGCGTTTAGCACTACACGGGACATATATTTTTTTCGACGTTTTTCAGTGCCGTAGTTTTGCGTGTTTTATTAGTTTACTTTTTGCATCACAAATTCGTACATTCTTTCATTATGTGTAGAAGACATTTGTCTGATGGAGAAATTGTACAATTGATGGAAATTGATGAACCTCTATCCGATACTGAAGACGACTTGGAATATGGCGACGAACAAGGTATATATATATATAGATGATAATATAGTTGGTTTAGAGGCACTCGACAAATTTTTAGAAAAAATTGATGACGATGAATTAGATCCATTCCTTAATTCTATAAACTTATTAGATATTAATGTCGACATGGGAGATGTGGAATGTGAACCTGACGGCCCATCGATATCTCTTCCAAACTTTATTTCTGTACAGCCGCATACAAAAAATGAAATATATAAAACTTTAATTATAAAATTTAAGAAAAAAATCCAAATTTGATATAACCACGCCATCTTTTATTGCTAAGCTTCAGCCTAAAATAAGAAACAAAAAAAAAAACAAAAGTTGGATATTTCTTGGTAACATGAAAAATTGTCTTCCCAAAATGTAGAATTTACTGGTGACTTTGAACTTTTAGATTAAATATTAAATTTAAGTACTCCCTATCAAATATTGGCTACTTTTTTCAAGACGATTTAATTGAACATATTGTGTATGAAACATTGATATATAGCGTACAAATAAATGAGAATACAAATTTAAAAATAATTTCAAATGACGTGAAAAAATATTTAGGAATCTGTCTATTAATGGGCTTAGTAAATATTTCTAATATTCGAAAATAATGGTTTGCAAACTTAGGAAATCAAATTATTCAAGAAACGATGAGTGTCAACAAATTTGAACAAATTCGACAATTCATACACTTCAATAATAATAATAATAAGTTAGCTAAAAGCCACGTGAGCCATGACAGATTACATAAAATTAGGCCAGTTTGGGAGACTTTAAAACTAACACAAACTATGTAAATTACTTAACAATGTTCGTTTTTTTTATAAGAAATTTGATATCAAATTTGACGAAAATCATAAATATTACGGGTTTTTAAAATATGTACAACGCTCAAAGCTTCGCTCAGAATCGTTTTTCGTTAGCAATGATTAATCTTTGTGTATAGATATACATATAATTTCCATATAATATCCTACCTTTCTAACTTCTCGTCTATAACAGTGCCCCCACCCATCGTGTGAAATATGTCTGTCTTTTTTCGATTAATACGTTTTATTAATTTTCATAACACCCCCCCTTTGGAAACTTCTGGCTACGCGCCTGAGTACTATGTATTATTTTAATGTATAAATAATTTTTTTCCAATGTTAAGTGCGGTGTAATATGCCTAATAGTTAAACAAGTAATATTATCATGATTTCACTATTATCCTTAATATTTTTTTAAAGTAGAAACACCCAGAAACTTTTCGTTCAAATTACGATTACAATACGTTCAAATTTTCAGAAAAATCATTTGATTTATAATTTTCATTAAAATATGTAGGTTCCCATTTGAAAAATCAAAATTGATATCGCTACAGGTACTCCTTAAATATTATGGAAAATCTAAGTATTCGAAAATATCGGCTTTAACTACACTTAAAAATTTCAAAAATCAGAATTTGAAAATTTGTAAATGCAACGGGAAGCAATAAAACATTATATATTCTTATAGCTGAGAACTTCCTTTAAAAAATGCATATACTAGGTATAGGGTTGACTTGTGTATATTTTTACAGTAGTTTATGAAAAAAAAAAACAACACAAAAACGTTTGATTTTTTTTATGATTCATAACCGTTAAGGACTTATATAGGCAATATATATATATATTTTATTAAAATCTTAATATGTGAATTAACATTTAAATTAAGCATTTCATTTTTTTTTTTTCATTTTATACATTTAAATACGTTTTTACCGGCTTTCCCTTGTTTTTTTCGATTTTTCACATTTGTTGAGAAAACTCCTGAAAAAAAAAAAAAAAAATGACTTCCCTAAAGTACCTCTCCCCAGTCAGATTTTCTTTTAGAAAGAGTGCTACACTTAAAAATTGGTAGAATAATAATAAGATAAATCCATTAGTGAGGGGAACTTTTGAACTCCTCTTTCATTTTTACTTTTTTAAATATTTTTAAGTGTTTTTTTTTTTCAGAGATTTTTTGACGTATTAAAGCGCATTTTTGTGGATTATCAATCGATAAATATAATATAAATTGAGTCTCTTGTTGTCACATATTATTTCAAAAATGATGAAGTCACAGATATTAAAAGCACATTTATTATCGATATTTAATTCATAGGTATAGGTTATATATTATTAAATAATCGAAACTGGGTCAAAACTAATCATATGTGTAATTAATATTTATTATGTTCATGAATTGTTTTGAGTTAATTTATAAAAAAAAGAAAGACAAATAATTATATTGATTTAGTCTCTTTGAGAAAATCTAAAATTGCATCTTTAACTTAGAATCCAGCCTTTAACAAAAAAAAAAAAAAATGGACTATTCGTCCTTACACAATAATACATAGAGGAAAATGTAAATTGAAATTAATTTGCGAGTGGTCATTTTTTCGTTGATGAGTTGATAAACAAATTTTTCTTCCCCCTTTCCCCGTAATTCCGAGGGAAGGGATTGATGATACCAATGGTTATGGTTTGATGATAAGTATGTAGTACGAAAAAGTATATATTTTAGTGTTTGCTTTTTCATTCGTATTGATATACCTGCTTTTATAATGTGTGGTATTGTGGTAAACAAATTTACATAAATAGTCTGCACAATTGTCTCTGCAGTTATTATCCACCTAAGCCAAAAGGGAGTTGGTGAAAAAATATCAAATATGACATTTTTACCTTTTTTCTGACAGATTTTTTTCAACCTTATTCAAAAATACCATAAACGTAATAGATTTCATAATAGTTGTGGTTAAACTTATTCGTTTTTTTTTTTTTTTTTTTTTTTTTAACAGATATAATGATATGGAGCAAAAAAAGCAGTATCAAAAAATATTATAGTAATACCTATTACTTACTAAGCAAAATGACAGTGACTGATCAGTGATCACTATAGGATACGGAATTTTATGTAATAAAAAGTAAAAATATGTAAATATTTATGTTGTTATTTTCTAAAAAAACACGAAATATTTAACTTAAACATGCATTTAAAATTAATTTTTAATTTTAATCATATAAAAAAGTTTATATATTTATATTTAGGTTTGGCCGATTAAATTGAAATAAATTGGGTTTAGGATAAATTGTTTTATATTTTATCTATTCATTTTCATCGTTTTAGAAACAGCGTGGAGATTATAAAATTTAAATGTATGGGGGCGGTTGGGTTTAGAAATTGATTTGTAGCGGCTGAAGGAGCGTTCAACGTCGACCAAGGATAATGGGGAATATTTCAGATGGTAACAATTCAATGGATACATTGATGTGTTTTTAGTTTTATTCAGAATGATGTTTTTAATAATATAATAATTGTTAGTATAAATATTTCTGTTAAATTTAATATATCCCAGGTGATTGATTTCAGTGGGTACATTCGTTATCTCGGAAAGTATAAACTTTTTCCGAAATTTGTTTTCTAAAACATTTAAGAAACAAGCTGCTCTACAATTTTATATTTATTTTATTTTTTGTCACCCTTATTTTCGGGGGTAAAACCACTAACTACTTTTAAAATGGCAACCTACATTAAAAATTCCATAATAGACGGAGTATTAGTATTTAATATCAGTATTAATTAGAATATTAATATTTAGTATTTTAATAAATATTAGTGTTGGCATTTTTGATTTCTATCAAACCATTAACCAGAAATTTCACTTTTAAATTTGGGTTGAAGAAGAGTAGTGCAGTGTTATTTGTGTGGCGATACGGCGTGCGACGTGTTATCAATGAACCACCATTCTTCTCTAATCTAAAATTAAAAGTGGAATATCTCGTGAACGGCTTGACAGAAATAAAAAATTTCAATACTCAAATTTATTTTAACTAATATTTCATTTATTTATGAAATTTTTAATATTGATTGCCATTTGAAAATCAAAACTAGGTAGTGATTTTACCACCCAAAAAAAAAGTGTTACACAAAATTACATAAATATAAAATTGTAGAGCTGGTTTTTTCTTAAATGTTCTAGAAAACAAATTCCGAAAAAAGTTAATACTTTCTCAGATAATGAGTGTATCCACTTAAATGAATCACCTTGTATGACCTTATATTTATGAATTTATAAATTTATATGCAAAATATTTACCAAATAAAACGTACTAATTGGTAAAATATTTAAAAATATGTATTTACATAAACATATGATGTAGAAATACGTGAAATAAAAAAAAAAGTCATATTTTATACAGTGTGTTATAAGACGTGTTTATTTTTAATCAGAATTAAGAAATCTGCATTCAATAAAATTATGTATTCACGTCAAAATCTGCGCCCAACTGATCACATCAGGTATATGGTAATTTTTTCGCTCGGTATTGGTTTATAATGTATTTTGTTTAATATTGTTGTGAATTATGAAAACTAGGCGATCCAGAAAAAGTTATTTTTCTCAAAACTATCACAATGTCACCTAGGAGGGCAGCAGCATGTGTAACTCTACTTAGGAAAACAATACCGTATTATTGTTAAAATAAAATAAACTTCGCGTAGCCTAGTTAAAAAATAATCGATTTATTACTGCTGCAGTGTTCGTGACTTATAAAAACCGTAAAGCAATTAATACATGTATATATTTTTTTAACATTTTTATCCTTATTGACTAACAATGAAATTTTTCGTATGGGTTTTTTTTTATTTTTGTTTCAATTTTAATAATGTATTGTGTTTTTTTTTTACACGTATTAAAATTTCCATAATAATAATAATAATAATAATAATAATAATAATAATAATAATAATAATAATAATAATCATCATAATAATCATAATAATAATGATAATAATTATAATAATTATAATGATAATAATAATAATAATAATAATTATAATATAATTAACTAGAATGAATTGCCTATTATTATATAATATACGGTATTCGAATTTCGATTTCCATTACACTTATCGGCTACGTCTGCGACTTGGTTATATTGTCTTGTCCGTCAACTGAGTTTGGGCTGTTCCGGCCACCTGAATTTGACGATTGGATGTGTTGAGATTCACTTGTGTCCATCCTGTCCATGCCGTCCGTCTGATGGACTACACTGTTGAAGTACCTGTCTGTAAACGCAAAAACCATGGCTGGTTATAAATCTTATTATTTTGAAATTTCAGATCAGAAAATAATAAAATAATGTAGATTCTTTCAAAATCGGTGCGTCTATTTTCTTCATATTTTGTTTGAGAGATTTATTACATTTTTCAGAAAAAGTTTTAAAAATCTAGGACAATCGCCCGGCGGTCAATAAATCAACATTTTTTTTTTCTTAAAGTACACTGTGGATATTTAAAAAAAATTTTACTAACCAATTCAAATTGGTATATATGTTATATATATATATATATATATATATATATATATATAAAAAAAAAACACAGATCCATAAAAATCAATACGTAATTCTTGTTCCCCTCTATATTGTGGATGCCCTGACAGAAATTAGTATTACACCATTTGAAGTGGCGTGAATGGGTATCCAGTGAAGTAGCTTTTTCATGATCAAATTGGAGTGGGTGAGTGGGAGTATATTTGTCACTTAATCATAAGATATTTTCTTAGTCTCCTTCGTCTTTATCCCTACTATTTGGGGTCAGCCACCCTCTTTCTAAACTTCTACTTGGCCTCTTGGATTTCTCACTTCGCATACACCGGCTGTTCTCATATCATTCTCAATCGCATCCAACTACCTTTTTTTCGGTCTTCCTTTCCACTTATTTCCTACAATATTTATTTTCTTTAAAATATTTACTGCTTAGACTTATTTTTCTCCGTGAAATTTTGTCTACTATAAAAGCCGCGCCTACGTTACTTCTTATGTACACATTTCTTATCCTATCTTCTCTCGTCACTTCACTCATCTATCTTAGCATTATGTTAAGCCCACCTTTTTTTGTTGCTATTTTTCTATATATCTCCCAACACTTCAAACTTTTGAAAAACTTACTTTTAAGTCTCATTTAAATTCTCTTGTCACATACAATACTTGATGCTTCTCTCCAGTTTATCCAGCCATAATTCAATCTATTTTTCACATCCTCGTTAAAGCCACCGTTATTTTGTACACAAGTTTCTAGGTACTTACAATTCTCAACCTCGTCTATTACGTCGCTACTTACTGTAGTCTAGTCCTATTCCTCCAAACTCATATTTTGTATACCTTGTTTTATTTCTATCTATCTTTAGTCTCTTTTTTTCAAGAGCTACTCTCCATTTCACAAGCCTATAATTAACTTTTTTTAAATTTTCGCCTATCAAATCTGTATCACTTGTAAACATTATGCATTACGGTACTTTCTCTCACCTATTGTTTCCGCACACACCCGAGATGTGACAATCCGTCAAAGTCTTATTTTTAATTCCTCTCACTGTTTGACGTAATTTTAAACTGGCCGTTCACCCGACGCAACCCCATTTGTCTCATATGTTAACGAAACATATCAAGTACAGAAACATCTAGTAGCCTTAGTCTACTGCTCTTGATTTTTCTGGATTTGGGTTGCATGAGGTTTTTTGCAATTTCACTGAAACCGCTTCATACAAAAAAAAAAAAAACAACTCGCCGCCACTGTTACAGTAGCGTATTATTATGGTAATACGGTGTGCTGTACGACACTTTACACCATAATAATAATTTAGCGGACACGACGTTATCGTCAATATAATATTACCGTCGTCGATTAGCGTGCCAGCGTTTCCCTGACCTCCGTTGCCGGACATCAGCGGCGTCATCATGTAGTCCTCATCGAGCGTAATGAACGGCTGCCCTGACGAACACTGCGTGTTCCACCGGGGTAACGTGGTCTGTGAGTGTCCACGTGACCTGCCGCCTCCGTTGCCGTTGCCCCCGTTGCCACCGCCACCGCCGCCAGAAGACGACGACGGACTGCCGCCCGGGTTGGACAACAGGCTCAGGTTGGTGGGACTTATCACTCCGGTAACCGCGTTCACGGTGCCAATGTTCGAATAGCTGAACAACTGTTGCACACAATATACATTATATAATATGGATAATAATTACGTATTTCTTTGGGTGTGTATGAGGTGAATATTTTACAAAATTGCGGCAATGTGACCGTGACTACGATGATGTATACGGTACGGAATGTCGGATAGTGGGCTGTTTAGACGGAATGAGAAAAGACTGTCCGGTTGGTTAGTACATGTGATGTTGAAGAGATTAACCAGAGGGGATGTACGGTTCGTTCCACGAACGAATGCAAATGGAAGGAGGAGGTGAGGAAGATCGTAAATGAGACGGTCAGTTTGACACGATTGGGATTATATAAGGACTATTGGGGATGTGTAAAGACGGTGTGCAAGTAGACCGAGATTTAGGACCTAGGTGGCTAGTACAATAATAATTTAGGAAGGAAACGAAGGAAAAGAATACTAGGGGTACGGTAGCGAAGGGATTAGAGTAGTGTGCGGTGAGACGAATGCTTAACATTATGGTTTTATATTATTTTCGCATTTCACGTGCATAACTAAGCGATAAATAATTGTTTAGTGCTTATAAACATCCGTGAAAACTGATGTTTTTCATCTAATCTATGTACGTGCATTTTTCCGAGGTTTCAGAAATTAATTTCTACCTACCAACTTTCTTCTCGCCGTTCGCTTACAACTGCTGCTCGGATTCTCAGGACAAACGAACATTTTTTTATGCCGCTTATTTTCCTAGTCAGGTATGTCTAAATCCACCTGGTAAGTATAAACGTCGGTCTTATGTGACTCAAACCGAGATAACGCGTTATCACCCGGCAAACACATTAACGCTTACCTTCTAATAATATCGATAATTCAGCGAATATAATATTTAAAAATCCAACGTTCGTCTTTTCAAGACATATATCCATTCAGTTTTTTACGAAAAATACTTGTACGAATACTGAAAACCGCTTTTTTTTTTTTTTTTGGAACAAATTTAAATCTTAAATTTTCGATAAATTAATTTCGATAGCCAAAAATTTTTTTATCGCACATAACCGTTATGATATGGTATAATAATAGGTGTCCGTTTTTTTTTTTTTTATTATATTCAGATATCTTATAATGTTGCGTTTTATATCCAACACGAGCGTTTGTATGTTATCAATATATTCTGCATAAAAAAAAAAAAAATCCTATATATTTGATATTTTTTTGACAAATTTTATTACTACCAACTCTTATAAAAAATCCAGAATCTGCCGTCTCCGGTCGCTATAACCGAAAACGGATAAACGGGTTTTACAGTTATTATTACGCACACCCAAATATAATAATATGATGTCAAATGTCACGCAGGAATCCGGGTAAAAATATCTGGATCTATAATATCCGAGGAAAAAATAACCAAAGAAAAAATATCAAATCATAAATATATTAATAAATAATCGTGTTGTTATTCCTACTATAGTATGTGCCTATCCATATATAGTATATATATATATATAATATGCATTTAAAGTAATTCTCGACTACTCAGTTACAATTTAGTAAGTAATACAATATTTAAAAATCACATTCGTCAGTAAAAATATCAAAACAATATCCGTGAGTATATATAATGATAATAATAATAAAAAGTTAAAATATAATACCCAGTAATAAAATGTAAATAATAGTGTTTTGGAAATCTCTTATTGTCTTCCTTATTGCCTTTGAAAAGCTGTCTATAGCTCTGGCACTCCTTAGTATACTTAATACATAATTGTTTCAGTTTTGTTTGCATAATTTGGACAATTTTTCCGTTATTTAAATGGTCGACCAATTTCCCTTTGTGCTAAATTTTAACTGAATAGTCGAGAATTACTTTGAATGCATATGGATAATGGATATGTGTATGAATAAGAACATGATCATTTATTAATTATTATTATACATTTATACTTTGATACTTTTCAGTCGGATATATTTTCCACCAAAATGATATTTTGTGTAGCCCATACGAAAACAACTATTACAATCACCAAACGGATTAAATGTTTTATCGAGATTAAAAAAATACAATTTTAAATCGAAATTGTGCTCGCATTTCCTATACCGATACAGTGACGTCGTTCAAATAGTATATTATATAGTTTTTTTTTAAAATTATTATTATTATTGGAAATATTAAACTGCACTGATGGGGTACGTATTTCGCATTACGATATTTATTGTTTTACAGGATTTATGCATTTTTTAATGTTACGTTCGACGCAGGCACGTATTTAGGGGGGGAGGGGACAAGTGTGGCTCGTTGCTCGAGGCGGTAGATTTATATTGATAAATTATTATTTTGCATTCATTTTATAGAAAAAAATAATATGTTTACATAATTTTAATTATTATTTTAACCTTCTATTAAAAACGATTATTACAGCTCGAGAATGTATATTGTTTTCATCAATTTGTCGGACATTAACAGTATTATAAATTATATTATTACTATTTATAAATAATAACTTTATTCTCTAACCTTCAGTCATGGAGAAAGTTATAAATTTATTTAGATATACAGATTTTAATTATTAATAAAAAATTCAATATTCAATAATAAATTATATGTTGTTTTTTTAAATTATCTTAGATTCTGAGTGGATCGAAGAAGCTTATAGTTATACGACGATGTTTATTATTGTTATTATTTTTTTAAATTTTTATCCGTGCGCAACTTTTCTACCAGAAGACGCGATTAGATTTTTTTGTGTTGCACCTTTTCCGAAAGGAGATTTGTGTGGGGAGGTACTTTAAGCAGGTCGAATTTTCTCATCAAATGCGAAAAACCGAAAAAAAAAAAAACGGGAAAATGTACGAAATATATTAGTATATTATAACGATTTTTTTCTCCGCGGACATCTTTTATACCAGAAATTTTGCTCCAACTTATATAATAATAGCAATGTTTCTAAAAGGAAATTTCACTAGAAAGGTACATTAGAGAGGTGATATTTCGATTTTCTCAGGAGTTTTTTCATAGAATTTGAAAAACCGAAGAAATAAAACGCAGGAAGAACGGGAAAATATAAGAAACGTAGGTATTCGTTAAAATATATTGCGGTCATTTTTTTTTTTTTGCGCACAACTTTTCTACCAGCAAAAATGTAGGTTAACTGGGAAAATCGGTACAACATTAAACAAATATTATTAAAGGAAATTTACAAAGCTTATTTAATCATTTTATTATAATTATTATTTTAATTAAGCATCATTATCAACTGAATTCTACCCAGAATCGTTTTTTCGTAAGCAATGGTTTATCGTTGCTTACAGGTGTACGTTAAATTATCTATAACATTGGCTGCACCCATCTCCATTATCTTAGGACGTTTAGTTTTTTATTCAACATTGGTCTATCTAGGGATTTAGGAAATATGTGGCCCCGGGACTCAAAATTTCCAAATACGGCCCTGGTACGACGGCGGCCTAGGCGATAGCATTACTGTCGAACGCACCGAAATTTACATCGATTCAAATACCTACACCGACAAACACGTATTATTATAGGTTTACCTAATATTAAAACGTTCGATTAGGCAGAACCGTATACCTAACTACAGTGATATCTAGTGAGCGGTTTTGCTAAATATTGGTTTTGGATGGCGAGATCGTGTGTGTCACGGCGTGAGTTCCACGCATTTGACTAATGTCTACGTAAAAAGAGAGCGAATGTAAAAGCGCGAATGAATGAAGATCGAAACAATATAGTATAAGCGATAAAATGAATCAAAATTAACATATTGCGATTAAAATCGTCAGTATGAACAATTATGAATACGTGCAAATAATTTATGCGTCATCCACTGTTAAAATATTCCATTATGGCAGGTGTTGTGTCATATTTTATTTTATTTAATGGTTGTTTAAGTGTTTACACCGAATTCTCGTGAACTTTCTCAATTAATGTTTTCCTCCGGTTATCCGTACCTACCAATTGAATATCCGTTGATTTTTCATAGGTTTTTGGAAAAAAAAAAAAAAAAAAAAAAAAAATTGACATTTCAAATTACGGACAACGATTCGCTATACCCGGTGTCACAATTCGAATAGGTAACTGTGCGTTGGTTGGGGTCTAGATCAACTATATGCTAATATGCTATCCATGTGCTAATATGCTATTTTGGTTAGCCGAAAGTTTAAAAAAAAATCGTTTCCCATCCGGTAATTACCGGTTATATTAAATAAAATTCGGTCCGGGTTATATTGCATCCCTAGCACCCATCTCGGTTTTAGCGGTGCTGGCAACACATATTTATTTTCATTCATACCGTCGTCCGTTCTTTTTGCATTCGGGATTTTACGCTGGCTTTTTCGCTTTCGCTTTTTGCCTGGATATCCATTATATGATGCGAGGATGGGATACGTAGTAGGTAGGATCTCGTGAACGGAACAGCAGACATGGGTAGTCAATTATGATTTTGCAGAGCATTTCGACTTGGACACAACAATATCATTGTTACATTATACAGGCACACGGGTTATATGCACATCACACACATGTCGTTAACATCATTATTGTATCGAAGCGATATTATAAGTTAACGATAAACCAATAGCGTTATTGATTAACAACAAGAACAACTATCGGTGGTGGATCCAGGCCGCAATTTCGGAAGCCGAACCATTTACAACAATAATGAAGCCGTGTATACATTTGTTCAAATATTTTTATTGAAACTTTTTAAGAACATGCTGTACCACAGTGTTTGGTAGGGTGGCAAATGCCCACGTTAGGTACCTCTCTTCTGGATCCACCACTGAAAACTATGGCCATATTGTAGTCCGGAAGTTCGTTCATATATTAGGTATAAATCGCGTTTTTAAAGTACAATGGTTATAAAAAAAAAAAAAAAAAAAAAAACTGAAATTCTTTGTATTTTATTATTTTATCAGTGTAGCTTATGTTACTAGTAACTAATTAGTAATATATCAGATAAATAATAATATTTTATTTAAAACGGGGGTACCTAATAATGTTATCAGTTCGCTGCTGAACAATTTATTTTGTGATATAAAAATTTGTATGCATTCAAAAATGTACAAAATTTCAAAATATGCCTTTAAAATCTAAAATATGGAAAATTAATTAAATGTAAAGCATCTTCAAGTCATGATGGATACACATTCTGGTATAAACCAGCAGTGTTTATATTGGTCGGTTGATAAAAGCCTATAAATATCTGCCATATCCATCGTATCATACAAGGCGATCCAAAATATATGTTACAGCCATTTTGTCACTGGGGGAGAGTAGTGGAATATCTCGTCAACGGATTGACGGAAATCAAAAATGTCAACACTAAAATTTATTCAAACTAATACTAAGTCTATTTATTTTGAATACAGGTTTACATTTGAATTTCCAAAGTTGACCCCTCCCTGAAATAGATGTTAAAAAAGTAATGTAAAAATTATTTTAAATGTTTACAAATCGAAAAACTTTTGTAGTTTTCTCTATTTTGATAATTTTTCCATACATGATAAAATGGCTGTAACATACATTTTGAATCGCTCCGTATATAAAATTTCGGCACGTTTCGCCGTGTATTTTTCTTTTTACCTGTTTTACGTTTTATGTGAAAAAAAAAAAAAAAATGATCCTCATGTGCTTTTATCGTTGTAATAGTGCGTTCCGGATCCTTCTACCGCGGGATCATACGGTATAGCGCTTGTATGAACTTCCGGGTCCTAAACGGAACATGCGTCAAACGCTGAAGCAGCGGGTTAACACACACACAAACACACAAACACAAATTTTTCGCAGAGATCAGCTATGCGCGTTGGATTAGTATAGAACGCGTTTTTAAAAATATAATCTTAACAGTGAAATGGAAAAAAAAAAAAAAAAACAATATTTTCATATTTTCGTGTTTACATTATAATATTAAAATAGGTAAGTGTTCGCTTCTGGAACGGCTTCTGGGGGGTTCGGCCGACTGCGGTGGTGAGACACACTCGTACGATTGTATAGTTGAACAATACCGTTATTTCGGTACGCGGGCCGCGATCAAAAGAACGCGCGGACGTCCGGTCGCCGCGCGTCCGGACGACGGGGTGGAGGCGATGATAAAAAAAAAAAAAAAAAAAAAAATAATATATACAGATACGTTTATTTTTCTATTTTTCATGCGTATATAATATTATCGCAGTACGTATTATAAATGTATAGTTTATAACATGTATTATTATGTATATGTACATGGAGTTTTCAATATCACAAAACGTATCCTATCGTGTACATTAATCGTTATATACGAGTACTAAAGTACGCGGGGTGCGCGCGCGAATTATAATATTACGTACGATATATTATAGTTTTACAATAAGAAATAATAAGAAATAATAATAATAATAATAATAATAATAATAATAATAATAATAATAATAACAATAATTATAAATAATAATATTATATTATATTCGAATACTTTGGCAGATGAAAACGGCGCGGTTTTAGTTTTATACAACATATTATTATTGTGTTATTTGTCGTAGCGAAAAAAAAAAGAAAAAAAAAAAAAAACAACAAAAATTTAGCGTTTCACGTATATAAGTGTGTACTGTGTATAACACGCCGCGTTTATATTATTACGACTATAATATAATTATGTACTTTTTTTTTTTTACAACTTACGGGTTTTTTATTACAGTTATTATAATATACATAATATATAGGTAAATTATTAATCAATCACTGGAACGGGAGGGGCGAAGTGGTAGGAGGTGATGTGGGGGGGGAGGGTGTTTATACTTAAAACATATTATAATCACACGGATCTATTAACGAACAGAAACAATAATAACAAAACATACAGTAATAATACAATATATTATAATGTATAAGCATAATGCATTAGACATCTAAATAATGAAAAGAAACAAAATGTACACAATACGGTATGCGTGTGTGTAGAGTTTTTCGATGATCGGTTAACTGCTATAAACTATACGCTATTTTATTACAATTATTACAGTGAAAAAAAAAAAAAAATAAAAAAAAAAAATAACCAAACAATAATCGCTTGTCTACAATCCGGGTATCATTGAACACGCCGAACTGTACAGTATTTAACACAATATAATGATAACGTATTAAAAATCGTGTTATGAGACGTCGTACGCGTATCCAAATAAATCCCGTGGGTACACACCGGGTGTTCCAAATGTCGCGCTATACGGTTTTGAACGGCAGCTGTATAGATGTGCAACGGGGAGTTGTACCAACAATATCGCGGTTAGGCTTTCAAAACTGTAAGCGCACAATATTCGTGTAAAGACCCGTGTAAATATTCGTTTAAAAAACGGCATACGGAACTATGTATAAATATAAACACATACACATGCATGTATGGAGAGAGTTGATTGCATTAGGTACGGCGCGGTTTTTGAGCGTGTATTATTTTATCGGCACGCCGCGCTGGTCGGGTCCGGCGTTATAAAATGTTATCACTGTTCTCATTGTTGCGCGTATTATTCGTTCGTTTAGTATTTTTTTTTTTTAGGTTTTTTACCGTTTTTATTCGGGGCGTAATGTCTCTGGTAATAATGATAGTGACGTGCGCACAGAGGCGACACTCGTATATGGATTATGTGTATAGCGACGGAGAGCCGGTCGAAAAAATACGGCCGTTCGCGACCTATTGGTAATAAGCAATGCAATTATGAATACGAAAAATATTATGCCGCGACGGCCGAGGAGGAGAGATGTCGTCCTTGGCACGGAAAACAAAAACAAAACGTAAAAAAAAAAAAAAAAAACCAAAATAATAATAAAGTTTATACCTATACGCACCCACGCCCGGTCTTTGTGCCGTTTATAGCGATGGTGTTTCCGACCTTCGCTGAGCGTAATATTCGTAGCGTTATCGTTATAAAATAACACGTCGTCGGTGACTTTAACGTCCGAAAACGACCGGCACCGGCCTAAATAATTTAATACATTATTGCACGTGTATGCGGCGCGCCGTCACGCGTTTTCTCGCGAGACACCGACTACACCAGCCGCCAGAAATCGAAATGCCGAAATATTATAAAAAGCCGTACCTATACACCTAACACACATACGGATATAGCTATGCGTACGACGAGACGACAATACAGATACATCGCGGCGGTAGGCCTGAAGCTCGTTCGAGGGGGAGCTACAGCGAAAACCTATTTCAGGGGAGTGGATGTGTCTAAAATTTGTCTAATACAGACGGCGTACGCTATTATATACATTCGTGTTTTTTTACGTTCAAATGTGCACACTGCAGGACACCCCCCTCCCCCTCCGGCTCCCGTCGAGTAGCTTCGGTCGAGGGCACTTGTATACGAGTCACGATTTAAAAAGTCCAAAGCCCCCCGCCCTCTCCGGACGATCGCCACGAGGATTCCCCTGAAATCCGCTACTGGACCAAAAGATGAATCCTAAAGATTACCGCGCTGAAGAAAACGCGCTGTTATATTACTGTAATAATATAAACCAGCGCCGTATTAATATTACGTTATAATTAATTTTAAAATTTTCGATAAACTGGAATTTCAGGTTCAAGCCAAACGAATGCAATTTTATTTGTTTTTTTATCATCTCTTTTATTTAAATACTCGCGACGGAATTAATTTTTAAGAATATTATCTCGAACAAAATGCGTATAAAAGACGTAAGCAGGAAAGGATTTCACCGTTTCGAAACATTACGTTTATTTATTATTTATTTTTTTTTAACGTTCCGACGAATGTATAATAAAATATACGTAGATTTCAAAATCAATTTAGAGCCATCGTATATATTATGATGCGTGTATTTTTTTTTTTTTTCTATTAATGTGTAGGTAACATTGTAAAAAAAAAATCGATGTTACGATAGTATTTTAATTTGAAAATAATTAAATTAAAAATTGTTTGGTTACATAATAACGGCGAAAAAATATCCGAAATCAAAGAATAAATAACGACATTTTTTTTGGGGGGAGGGGGAGGGGAAGTGGTTATTTTTCACAACCGGTTTTCCACCTTTTACGTGAATAGCGAACCGCTTATTTTTATTGTTATTTTTTTTTCGTGTATGTAAAACGACCCCCTTCGAAAATTGTTCAATGGAACTATTATACATTTTTCAAATATTATGTAATATAGATAATATACAAACATACGCAGTATAGGCATACGTCACACTTGTGGTTTAAAGATTAATAATATACAAGAATATATAGTTCATAAAAATAATCGTTTTGAAAGATATTATTGTGAAAGATAATTTTTCGTTATTTCGGCCTGACCCCCCCCCCCCCCCCCCTTTAGAAGGGGGAAGGGAATTCGCAAGTGAAAATTAATCGGGGGAGGGGACACATCTTTAGTTTTTATTAACAATCAAACTAGTTTATTATAACGTATTATTAACGTGTAATATATTCACGAGTTATGTACATATGTATACCTATTAAAAAATAACATCATAATCAAATTTTAAAGGTGTTATATAATATTACGTCGTGAATTGAATATAAATCGCAATTTAATTGTATCTTTCCCAAATTCATCAGCGACTTGTTCCGCTAAATTAAGTTCTTTTATTTTTTTTCTTCGCCCATTTAAACTTAACACACATAAGCCGGATAATCGGTTCGTTGACACATTGTAGAACGACGTAACGCGTTGGATGCGTACAGCTTTTCTATAGTATTGTATAGTTTTCTATAGTTCTGTAGTTTTATAGTTGATGAAATATTCATAAAAATAATGTTACTTTTTTTCATAGTTGGATAGAATTCACAAACTATTTAAAAAAAAAAAGAGAAATATTTTCAGTTTCACTAATCGAAGAATAAACTCTTTCTTTGTTTTCTGATAAAGCGTATCATGTTTGGACCTTCTACTAAATTATCTACTTAATAACCGCTTGCTTGATTTTTGTAAATTTTTGATGAAATTTATTTGTTTTTCATTTTTAACATAACTGATTGGTTCTAAAAATGCTAATTTAAACGGTATTCGATGTATTGGACTAAAACGAATTTCTAAGGACTGCGTTAAAGTGTCGATATTTTAAGTTGCATACATAGAAATACCACGGTTGTAATATTTTCGCCTAGTGTTAGATATCATACTTGTATATAAGTTTCTATACAGTCATTGCATGAAATATAAACAATCATAGGCACTTAAGAAGTATTTTGTCTTGATTGAAAAATTTTAAAATTTAAACAAGTGTCTTTTTTGCATTTAACGAGTCACATTATTTTAATAAAATATTATTAAACAGTTTGTCGTCGCCTAGATGGACCGGTTCCGGTTCTCGGTTTTTTGGTTTCGTCGGATCTTGAGGACGATTATTTATCGTTTACAGTTCTTATTTTAATTTTTTTGTGCGGTCATACTGATTTTAATCATTTCTTTCTTTCGGTAAATATTCTGTTTTTTTTTTTTTTTTGAAAGACGCACTATTACTGTGATAACACTGATAATTGATAATCTGTACAAAACGATTTGTTATCGTATGAATTGTACAATGTTTGTTTGAAGTTATTAGTTAGTTTTTCACCTCGGTGTTTACGTCTTTACCGAGCACTGTAAGTAATTTTTTGTTCTTTTATTATTTCCACATTGAAAAAAGAACAACCGTAATCAGTATCGAGAAACCGAAAGAAGAACTGGCCAAGAACTGGTACCGACGATTTTCAGGAACCGGCTAAACCCTACGTTTTTCAACCGCACGCTTTATGACGTTTCACGTCATAAAACGAGCGATTATTTAATGTGTTGACGAAAATATTTTCAATTTTAATTTCACGATAGGATAGTTATGTTGATTAATTTTTAGCCGAAATTTCGAAAAATATTGGTTTTCTACGTCCGCGAAATAACTTATAACCGCGTATCGTATGCGCCGTAATTTGTGTAAAACGTGCGGCGAACGTTGATTTTTCGGTTTTTCGAATCGGTTGTACAATTATATTATTAGTATAATGACGGTTATGATACAGGAATCATAGGATTATTATTGATTGAATCATAAGAGGTGTGACACGCACGAAAAATAGAGGGACGAAGAAAAACGATAAAAATATCCATATGAATTATTCGCGTCGGATGTAAACGCGAAGAAAACTTGTGACTTTTAGCAAAAAAAAAAAAAAAAAATTATTAATCGATTTTCGTAATAAACAAATTTAAATATTGCGGTATTACTAATACGCGTGTTAAAAAAAAAAAAAAATAAAAAAATAGGTGATAAATATAAGTACATCTATAATTATTACCCAATAATGAATAATATGGATAGTAGAGTTTTATATTTTTGCCGGAGAAACGCAAAAAAAAATAATAAAAAAAAATATTCAAAAAACTCGCACGACTACGTCACGATATTATAATAAATTACAATATTATTGTAATTACGGTGCATATAATACGGTATATGTTATTTTTATTTTTCCGAAAACTATACGGGCGACTGTATGATTAGGTTTTATCGTTATTTTTTTGTTTTCAGATTCGGATGTACCTACAGGTATATAGTCAACAGCTGTTATAATTAGAGACCGGATTTATATTCCTTTATTATTCACAAAAATGCGCTTCAAAACATCAACGAATCTTTGCAAAAAGCATATGCTAACATTTAAACAAATCAAAAATGATAGAGGAGTTTAAAAGTCTCCCCCACTAATGGCTCTAACTTATTAAATTAAATTTCCGAACACTACTAGATTGGTTCATACGAAATAATTTCTTTTGAATTGTACGTATTATAAAAACAAAATTACTTTTTATTAATCATTTTTGTGGTGTTGGAAATGTTTATATTAAAATATTTATAGGGGGGGGAGGACTTTAAAAGGACTTTTAAACCCTTTTTATTATTTTTTAAGTTAATTTTTCAAGACTTTTTGACGTTTTCAAGTGCTTTTTTTGTGGATTTCAAGAATATATGAATCCGGTCTCTAGACTTATAATTATTGTATTATTTTCCGAATATAGGTAGTGAATATATTATAATAGCTCGCTGTATTATACGGTGTATACGGATACGCGAATGAACTTCAGAGTTTTCCAGAAAATGAAAAACCAAAATCCACGTACGGATATTCGCGAGATTCGCCGGAACTATTAATTTACCGCCGTGCAATTACAAATGCTGACAATTTTACTGTGCCGGAGACGGGTTCCTATATTATGACACTTTTCTAAAGTAAATTTTCGAGAGAGGCTGCAGCGCACAAACGACACAGCGATGCCTCTTATTATTATTCAAGGACGACGCGATCCAATAACAATTTTGCAATAATATTCATAGATATACATACGTACACACATAAATATATAGTTATATACACACACGACTAACGTAATAATAATAGTATAGTATCTATCGTTTTTTTTTTCATCCTTAAACAATACAACAACAATAAAACACACATAATGGCTCTCAACACGTACACATAAATACACACACACACACACACATACACACGCGAGTAATAAATAAGTGTATCGCGACGAATATATTCATTGCGCATTAATGGGTATTATAATATTATAGTACTATATCGATTTATAATATTATAAATATTATACGACATTCATATTACGAATTGCACTTTGTTGCGGTTATATTTTTACGATTTATAACACTTAACGAAATGGCACAAGGGTATTTATAATTTTATCGCTCGTCGTGATTTGTACAAACACATTGAGAATTTGTATTATTATTTTTTTTTTTTTTTGTTGTATTTATCGAAATAAATACGCATATATATATATATATATATAATATTAAATCTTACGATTACAAAAACAATATATTATTATATATACACAGTATTATAAATATATAAGTAAAAAAAAAAAAAAAAATTATAAAAAAAAAAGAAAGCCGTGAAACCACGCGCAACACATTCAGCGGGACAGACAGTTATCGAGTATTAAGTAAAAAGTATATACACACATACACAGTGTGATAGAAAAGACTCCGAAATTATTTGTTCGGACTCTTTTCGTGGCAAGGTGTGGGAGTTTGAAAAACTCTTCCCATTGAAAGACTCTGGCGTCCGACAGAGAAAGAGAGAGAGAGAAAGGTGGGAAAAGAGGAAGGAATAGAAACAGATATAGCGCGTGAGAGTTTCGACGATTACGAGAAAACAGGATGGTCCTGACCCGGGTCATGATTTTTTGGCTCTCCAGAGAGACCCAATGGTCGAAGAATAAGAATATATTGTCTAAAATTATGTATAGTGCAAAGGTATTGTGAATTTATAGTAATAATCATGGGAAATTTGTTTGAGGAGGGCATGATTTCACGACGAGTGAACGGGAGAGAGGTGGTGGTAATCCACTCACATGCGATGCAAGAGTTCCACGGCTGTTCTATATAATATACGAACATATCCTAATAATAATAATAATAATAAAATACGAGTATATCACATTGCAAAAAAAAAAAAAAACAAAAACAAAACAAATACACAGGGGTGGCTGGGGGAGTAGTGGCGAAAAAGTTATTAAATCGTTGCATTATTATTAATATTATTAAATTTATGTAGCAGGACGTAAAATCGGGCGGAGAAAAAAACAAACAATCAAACAAACAAACAAATCGAAAAAAAAAAAAAAAAAAAAAAAACGAAAAACGAAAAACCGTTAATAATTCGACGGATTGTAATCGTGAGCTGGCAAGTTGAACGTATACGGTACCTGGCCGTGTTGTATGTGCGAGAAATGGTAATCGCGGTTGCCGGACACAGCGAACGGGCTACCACCGGTTACCACGCTTCGGCCACCGCCCCCGCCGCCAGATAGCTGCGACTCGGACAGCTGATTGTTCATCGGCGGCGGGCTTTGGTCGGAATCTCTTCCGCCGCCCGGCGATCCGTCTCCTCCGCCGCCGCCACCGCCGCCTCCCATCGGAGGCGTGTTGGAAGTCGGTGGCGAGTTCGACGGCGCGATCGTCAGCTCACCTGCGGGCGTCAAAACAATAAAAATCAGTTACGTTTTTTATAATCGTAAATTTACACGCCGTTAAGCCCCGACCGCTCTAGGTCGTTTTAAAGCGGGATCTTACAGCTCATCGTTTAATCGCATTCGCTGTGTTATATCGATTTTCGTGATTTAAAAAAAAAGTGTGATCTATTCAACACTAAGCACACGGTAAATCGTAACATGCCTACCATTATGATAAGGTGAGCAAATCGGAACAGATTATTTCACCGGCCGATACAATCGAGTCGAGAACACCTTCGCTTTAGTCGATACATCGATACCTAACCGGTTCTTCAGAATTTCCATATGTTTGTTATCGATCATTAAAAAATCAGCGCCTGCGTATTAATGTTTTCCCTCGCCATTCCATTATGAGTTTAAGACGCGTCAAAATATTTCATAAGTATTCCATTATCCTACAAGACCGGTGTAATACTTAAACCTGGCAAATACCAAGCGACATTGGTTTTTTCTGAACATCTGTTCGAGACGTAGCATAGCGATGGCATCTTTGCTATTCGGGTAAAAGAATCTAGGGCTCGGAACCAGAAAATGCTCATCCTGAATGTTATGAATTAAATGTTAACCTATTCGTGATAAATTTCTTGTTGAAAATATATGTACAATGCGCATGCCGAGTGGGAAATATTATCGTGTACTCGTATATAATTACTGCCCCGGGAAGCGTTTTCTTTAGGCAACAACTCAAAAGAAAATCATAACACGACGTCAATGACAGCTCCCCCGGATCGTTCTTAGTTATTTGGATTAGACTGAAAATGAAGTAAAATAAATACCTATGGGCAGTCCATACCTGGTGAACAACAAAATGTTCGATTCGATTTGTACGGTGATATTTTTGAAGGGTGGACAGTGTAGTAAAAAATATAGCCTCGCGATTTACAGCTATAGCATCGTGTTTATAAAAAATAAAACCTCCCGTTTTCAGCGCTACGTACTCACTCGGGATCTTCCAAACCGACATTTTAAATGTCATGTACATCCTTCGCCGAAGAGAAACTGAGATATGTTGAAAAAATCTACCCACACAATATTTCTTAAATCGCACGGCTCACGGAGTGAAAACTTTTAATTCCTTGATCCCCAACCCCCAGTCGTGAATACGCCGTTGTATACGACCACCACGCGTGTAACAAAACAACACCGAAATTCTATACTATATAGGTAGTTATATCGGTATACAAGTACTGCGCGAGTGTTATTATCGATTCGCTCGTATAGGTAAGAAGAGAAAAAAAAAATAGGACACCACATAGGTACCTCGAAAAAGCTCCATCGGTCGTGTGGTTTACGGTGGCAAAGTGCCATGTACCGAAATCGATTCGCGCGCACGCGATTTCGGCTAACCTTTCTTCTCCTTATATTTGTCTGTATTCTACGTTTCCGAACGAGTACATCACAATAAAAATGCAACGTTTTAGTATTACGTTTGAATTTATTATAATTTAGTTAAATAAATAAAATTCACAATATTTCGTGTTGAGTTCGCAATCAAACGCACTGTTACGATCACGTCAGAGAATATAAATTGTAAACGTACAATAGGTTTATTATTTTATGACTAATTTCAGGGATGAATATATGTATACAAATGATAAGGTTATATATAGACGAGGGAGAATACACTGAGCGTGGTCTGAATTTAGGACAGGTGATGAGAAGAAACAAGCAGGAGTCAGCATTTTACGAACGAACGATGAGCTAATGGGAGTAGGGGATGAGAAAATTAAAATAGGAGAATTATAATATAGTTGTGACGATGAGGTTGACCGTGTCATGTTAAGGTGACCAGTAGCGTGTTCAGGTGTTTTCAATGGGAGGGGACGTTGTAAATAATAATCGTGATTCACGATTACATCGTAAAATCTTCTTCTGTTATACCTAACCCGACAATAAAAATTCAAAGGCCGGATTTAAAAAAGTTTTTTTTTAAAACTTTGTTCAAAAATTGTTGTTCAATAATTTAAGTTCCTTGTAAATTGGCTATCATATTCAATATCACGCACTCCCCGTGTGCACGCTTCTGAATGTGGCTGATTTCGAATAGTCGGGAAAGCATAAGAAGCTGATTTACATATGACAGTTTTCAAACGTTTCCGAATTCATAACGTTTAAAACGCATATTATTATGCAGTAGAAATTATCGCGGGAGGAAAAGCGCAGACTGAATTTGGCCGAAACGCAATTTTCGAAGGTGTTCAAATCGGACGAGTCGGAACGATCGTCGAGTTTTCCCCATTATTTTGATCATCGTCAAACACGACTGGTTTTCGGTATTAAATTTTGACAGATTTAATTTTTTTGCTCGAATTCTCGTGCCGTAAATGTCAATGGCGGTGAACACGATACTTCCATTATATTATATTATAATTATTGTTATACACAACTCACCTGTAGATCGAATGATGGCTACCGGTCGCGCCATTGGCGGCGGAGGGGGTGGTGGTAGCATAGTGCTCGGATAATATTGGGTCATTTTCGGACTCCGCGTCGGACCCGCCTGCGAAAACGAGAATAAAAGACAAATTCGAATTAGTCGTTATTATTTTCGAAATCGGTATGTTACAAATCGTAAAACCAAACTAAACGTATAAAAAACTACTGAACAAAAATCTAATATTCCGGCGAACTACATTATGATATAATAATAATACTCGGAGATTTTTGTTTATTTTTTTTTTTTTTGTTACCTAATACTAAAGTTAAAAATACAAATAATGTAATTTAAAAACCTGATTTCCATAGGCCCATCCCTACGTGGGACATAAAAAAACAAAAAGTAAACGATAATTATTATACAATGTGAGGTTATATACCAACAATAATATACACATGATTATTTCGTTATACGCACACGAGATTACACAATTTCCAATGATATAATATTTTCGTCATTGGCGCAAATAGGAAGGGGTGGCTCGGTCAAGCCGCCCATCCCCCCGAATCAAGTCATATGTACTGTTGTACTATATAAGTAAACGTATATAGTTTTTATAATGGACGGGAGGGAGCAATTGCCTCCCTCAAAAAAATATTCGGATTATTTGCGCCTATGATTATAATCACGATAATCATAATGGTTATCATCGTGGTTTGATAAAAAACAAAAAAATGTACAAACACATTGTACACGTTATAATATAGGTATACGGAGGAAAAAATTTGTCATTTTGATATGTAGATAAGTTTTTTTTCATTATATAATACGTTTCGAGTATATCATAATAATGTGTCAAAATAAATTTACCATTAAAATAATATTCGCATATACACGCACACACGCTAAATTAATTCATTTTTTCCCGTATCGGTTATTTATGTGGTATTTTATTATTATTGTAAACAATTGCGATTTTAAGCGGACGCGGAATTTAATCGATAATAAATTATAGTTATGAAATTCGAGATGTTTAAATAAATAAAAAAAAAAAAAAAAAATGTGTTTTTCACGTTCTCGGATAATTTTCAGATTTACGACCACCGTACGCACGCGGTTCGGTCACGGAAGACGCGAAGATTACGCGGGAATAAAAAGCCGACACAATGCGGCAGCGTTTTCGAAAACGAAATATTTAATAATAATTCACGATGGTACACAATTATTAAGTAAACGTATTTTCGTACTTTATCGGTGTGTTCGGTCACACGTTGGTCGTTCGGTGTGGCCGACCGATTCGCTATGCGGTTTTCGCACACGGTTTTTTTTTTCCTTCCCGAATTTCCGATCGGCCGTAAATATAATGCTATCACGCGTGTTACACGCGCCCGTGTCCACCCACCGTCTATGGCGTACTCGCAAACCTTAATACCTTGTGTCCGAGTTCGGCGCGAGCGGTACGCGAATACGCGACCCACCGTGGTTTTTCGTCAGTAGGCCTCAGCCGTTTCGGGTTTACACGCTAACTTTCTTGGAGCAATATCGGGTTCGGTCCGCCGACAGTTATAGGCCGTATCTTCTTGAACCCCTTCTTATTTTTCGCCGGCATTTAAAACTCTATCCGAGTCTTTGCCGCCGTCACTGCATCTCTCCGTCTCTCTCGGTATTGAACAATTTCCTTCTCGCACTCCTAAGGCTTCAAGATCCTCTTCTACTACGTCTAACCACCTCTTTCTCGGTCTATCTCGAGGCCTTTTCCCTTCCGGTTTCCATTTCATAACTGTTCCCGTTTCTTCTCATAGTATGGCTCAGCCACCGTATTCTTTGTTTTTTAATGTAACTAGTAACGGGTGCTAGGCCCAGTTCTTCCTGAACTTCTTTGGGTTGAACTTCCTTCGCCATTCATTTGTCCTTGTGCCGTAAATTGGTCCACATATCATCCTCTATATTTTCATTTCGAAATCATATTTCGTTTCGCCATCACACTTGTCCTTAATTCACATAAGTTTAACCCCTCTAAAACCTAAAACTTCCAGAAACTCCTAAAACCAACTCAAGTACGTTTCGGCTCGGGCCAAACTCACATAAGACCTGTAAATACGTGAACCGATGATGGAGCAGAAATTGCGTTACAGACATAAAACCACTCAAACACGCGTCATTTTGACGAATTTTTCGTAACTTACGGGTACTTAATGAAAAAATTGTTCCGAAAAACGCTCCGAAAAAATAAACCCTCCGTACGGACCGATTTTGTTTTCATATTGATCGGAGAGCTCGTGCGCGTCGGATAAGTGACTCGTATATGAAAATGTATTGTTCGGTAAACTTTTAACGAACAATTCACGAATAGAAAGTTAAAAATGGACGTCACGTGCGTGCGTATATGTATGAAAAAAAAGTGAAAATATAATAATGATATTACGAACTATAGCGGTTTATTTTTGTATAATATAATTTCGTTAAATTTAAAGGATGGAAAGTTTGAACGCGACGTGTACAATTTCGTTTGACAATAAATTATAAGGACATAACAATATTATAATTATTATAGTAGCTCAACCGCGGTGACGATGTATTGACGTGCGACAAACTATTTTCGTTTCTCTTCATACGTCACAGCACGAAATGATAGTGTTAATAATATAACATGAAAATATACAAAGTGATTTTTTTTTTTTATCATAATCCAGCGATTTTCTCCGACAATTTTAAGTAAACTTGATTTCAGTTATTATTGTTTAAGTTCTATTGTTTAACACTATTTTCTATATTTTTATTCCTTAAAAAACGAGTTTATTAACTTAGAATTTCCAATTCACGGGTTTCCCTTCCCTTTACAACACATATTCGATGATAGAATATTTTTCCAAACGTTTAGATATGCACAACGTATAATGTAGGATATAACGTTTATGAGTAATATAAAAGTTAATAATTTATATAGGAGAAGTGGAGTAGAGTAACATGGTACATTTCATATCAGGTTTTAAATCAAATATGTGTGTTATGCACAGGTCAGGTATTAAAAATGTTTTAAAAAAATATTATCTTTTCGACGATGGTTTGAAAGGCGGGGGAGTTGGAAAATCCAAAATCGATTTATCTGCAGATAATGGTACGGATTAAGGGTAAAATTAAGAAAACATTGCTGATCATTAAAACAATTCTATACAATACATATTATATATTATATTTATTGGAAAAACGAAAATCGATTTCACTCAAAATCATCACAGAAAATCGCCGGATCATAATATTATATCAAACCGCCTTGTATATTATTCTGTTAAAATACGTTTAAACGTTAATCGCTGGAATGTATAACGCCAAGGCCGTTATAATGTTATATATTGTGGTATACTCTCGCTCGAGTAAAAACTAACGAAATGTATTATGTGTAATGTTAATATTTTGATTAGTATTTCGAGCCAAACAATAAGATTCGCAAAGCGACGTTATAATATTACTGTACCTGTGCGCCTTGTGAGCTCTCCGCTTCTTGACATACGAAAGTGACGAAATCCGAGAGTGTGTCGTGACCGTTCTCTGGATATTTGGCGGGACTGTGTTGTTCGGGTCCCGATGTCGAACCGTAATAGTTGGCCGATGCCAAGGACGCTATACTTCCTGAGTGTTGGCCAGGAATACCTATAAATTATTTTTACCGATGTTTAATACAATATTTATATATTTTATTCGTAAAAAAAAAAAAAAAAACGTCGCTTAAACTATCGACCGCGGTTATTATACAGTTAGAACGGCCGCACCACTACGCGGATACAGTGATAAGGACTTTCGCAATATCCTCGTACTACTGGGGTTGCATTATTGCTATTATACCCTATTACCTTATTGGGTATTCTAATAACAATAAAGTGATGTTAAAATCCTTCGTGATTTGAATTTCCGTTAGTGACTATTATGATATTATGTATATTTAAGTAGTATAGTCGACTAAGGAACAGTAGTTTATACAGTTATATTTGTCGGCGAATTTTTCGAACGTTATTATACTTAGGGGTCTACAATATATTTTCCTTGGCGGTTCGCTGCAGGTCAACCGTTCTATAATCTATACAATCGCGCTTTCAACCGCCCTACAACGTAATCTAACACGCGCAAATAAATCAGTTTTAGTTTGGAAAACGTTTGTAATTAATACTTTATATATATGATCGCAACAACAACAAAACAACTACCGTGATCGATGTCCGAGTGCCAACTGGTTTGACTAGATAGGGATGCGGGGCTCTGGCCGTAATACGTGATCTCCGAACTGGATTTCTCTCTCTGACCGCCCAAATCGATTTCCGTGTCGTCGGTAGAGCTCATCCTTCGCATACGTTTGATCCTCGGCTCGTTTAGCGGGCTCTGTGTTCTTTGGATCGTCATTGGGCCTGTGGAGGAAAACACGAAACGTATTAGATTTTCATCGGTGCCAGTGTATACCTAGTGTACGTTATCCCTGAACGATATTTAGTTTTTATACCGCGATAAGACACTTAAATATAATTATACCGAGCAGTAGAATCCGGTAAAATCTCAGCTCGACGGATGTATCCGAATTGGGTCTCGAGTTTATACCCCACATGCCGAATAGGTTCTCATTTGAAAAAGGTGCTTTATAAAATACCGCCGAAATTCCACAATCGATTAAGAAAATGTCGATCCATCTGGATATACGTATCTATATGGTTATACATCATACTGAATATAAAGTACAGAGATTTTTTTAGCGTAAAATCTAAGTAATTCTAAGTTGAAAGTCCTGAGCCTGTAAGAATGGGAGGGGAAATATACGTATTTGACTATATTGGTGCGAACAGTGGGAATATACCAATTCCGGCTTACCTTCATAAAATATCTTTTTCAAACGGGAACCGATTCGGATATATCCAGCTCGACCTACGCCTCGTTCCCGATCTGTTTCGGAGGAAGTTTCATTGTATTTAAAACATTAAAAACCCTGTTTTTTACCTAAATGCATTTTCCCGGCGCATCGATTCGATTCTTATCTTGAGCGCTTTTATCAATGCATATTAAGTTTTTTTTTTTTTGTTCGTTTATTCAATACAACATTTAGGTATCTACAATTTCAATAAATAACGTCAATTCTATTATTTTCCGCGACGTTTTACTCGGAGAACCTATACACACACGCGCGCGCGTCGCGCGACTTTCTAATTTAAACTCGTATACCTTGCATACATACAATACGGATCTTTTATTGTCATGTTCAGTGTCGAAAACACGGCATTTCCATTAACGATATCGATATATCTTCTCGCTTCTAACGTCCTATTCCATACAATAATATAATATATTGCATATATAGGTGTATATAATACGAATAATCTCAATTTATAAATATCAATTAACCTCTTCACACCTCTAAAAACCGCGGCCTCGCCTCCGTCCGATTATTATTTTTTAACAATCGCTTAACAATAATACTATTATTCACACCTATAATGCGAGAATACGTATACTTGCACGTTATTCGCCCGGTTGCAACATCTATGTAGGTATGCGAAAGTTTTTTTGTTTTTAGCTTTTAGGTTTCTGTAGGTTCGTCAATTTTCGTAGGTTCGTTCGAACAACGAAAAAAACAAAAAGTATTCAATAGAGTACTTAAATAATATTAGGATTGTTAAAACCATTTGAAACGAGGGGTCACTAGATTTTATGAACGGTCAAAAAAAAATATCGATCAAAATTTACGTAAATTTGCGTTTACCGTAAAATTTACCGAGTACACACATTTCTAGACATAATATGATTTGAGATTATTGATTTACTCGAATGAGACGGTAGGTATTCAAGATTAAGAAGCAGTAATTAAAGTTGCCTTTTTTTTTAAAAAAAAATAAAGCCGTAATTTGTTTTTATAAGTTGATGATACCACGAGATTTGACGTTTCTTCAAGATAATTGTACGTTAATTAATATTTATCATAGACCGTTTACCGATAGATCATACGTGAATCGAGACAAAAATGATTTTTCGACAGACGGTTTTGCGTTCGATATTACGAAATATTACGACGATTTTATTGCGACATCGGGTACCAGGGTCCCATGCTCTCGCTTGTACACAAACGACGAAGGGTCAATGATCGCGCGGTATTTTAAGGCGGATGAAAATATTCAAAACATAAGACTAAAAAAAACTGTTCTAGGATAATGGAGATTATAAATGTTATATTTGGTATTTATAACTGAATTACAACAAAAAAAGACGGGCATACTTCGCACGTGCGTGGGCCACTGTTGTAGGTGAGAAGCTAGGAAGGTATTAAAGTGAAAATTTAATGTATATTTGTAAGCAACGATTAACAACTGCTAAAGAAAAAACGTTTCTGAGTGGAGTTCGGTTTATAGTGTTGCTTTGTCAATGATATTATAATTATATGCCATATTATTATAGTAAAATAATTACACATGCATTATATATCTTCTTTAATAATATTTGTTTAAAATTGTAAACTTATTTCCCGTTTTTCCTACGTTTTCTCCATTTATTGGGAAAAATCATGGAAAAATCTAAAAATGACCTCCTAAAGTATCTTTACGGTCAAATTTCCTTTTTGAAAATGGGCTATCATCGTAAATATAGGCAAATTGCTGGCAAAAAAGTTGTCCGCAGATAAAAAAAAATAATCAAGTAAAATTGTAATACCAAAACATTCCTTGCTCCGCTCAGAATCTAAAACAAATAGGTACGTAAACACGCCCTTAACAGAATTCAAAATTATTCGCTTTCCCGAAAAACGAAAAATAACAAATAATACAAATTTTAGAGTAAAACGTTATTAAATTTCATTTCAAACTTAATTTTAGAAAAAAAAAAAACGATTGAGATTTTATTTTTTGATTGTCAATAAAATGTCTATAATTCTATTTACGTCTTGATTTCAGGGCACGCGTGTTTGTGTGTACGGTATATTAATAAAATAAATTATTATACGTCGTTTTTTTTCTCTTTCTGTCTGTGTCTCGTTCTCTTTTTTTCATTCGCCTAGTTTTGTAATATTATAGATACGGTTAACGAGAGTGAATTTATTGCCGACGAGATTGCAACAGTCGAGGAGGAAACCTATACGGAAAACGCGACTGTATAATATAATATAAATGGACAAAATGGTGGCCGGGCGGACTCGTCCGCCGTTTCGATACCTAATAAGGAAAAACGCGAACAATGCGAAGAACCCGTTCATTTATCCTTCATCTTGGAAATTATAATGTACGCGGTCCGCCTGTACCTATCGTGCGGTTGTACGATTTGCTCTGTTACGGCCGCCGCCGATTGACGGCGGCCCGTTTCCCGTCTGCTGCAGCCCTGCTATTGTAATATTATACTCCGGCTGGCCCGTGACGATTCCGCCAACCGTGTCGATCGAATTATTTACGGAACAGATATAATCCGAACTCGTTACAAATTAAAAAAATTACTGTTGTTATAAAACAATAATACATAGAAATATACGTTTATAATATTGTACTACACGTGACTATTGATAACGGGCACTATACCGAGGCCTGAAAACAACAATTTTCCTATTAACGAAATAATATGTAGAACAGTTTTTAATAAATATTTAACGATCGATCGAAATATGTACGAGGGATTCGTTTCCGTAAGCGGTGTCGGAAGGAAGACGAGCGCCGCGTGAAGGAATTTGGGTTAAATTGTGTCGGGGGTGTCAGATTCATGATTTCGACTAAATAAACCTACACGAATAACTAATATTGATTTGGGCGACAATAAAAAAAATCTGAGGTTGCCCGGCGCTCCTTCTGACACGCACCAGAACGGCGAAGAGCAACAAAGAAAAACGGGTATGACGCGAATAGTGAATTTGCAAGTAAAGAAGGAAAACCATGTCACCGTGCGACTCAAGTGAGATATCGAATAAAAGTAAAATAACTCAAAACACGATCGTGGTGGCATCGCCATGTTAAGGCATCATCAAAGAAGTGAATATTGACAATATTGTAACCGCGATGTTAAACCGTTGTCGGCAACACAGTCTCATCAAAACGTTCAAATAATATTATTGTTGAATGTTTTATGTTTTCGGCAATTGATGAATACGCATTTAAACAATGTACGCACGGCCTGAGGCGAACGAGCAGGGGTTGAGGGTAATCCACCCATGTAACTAAAAATCGATTGAACTATAGCGTATAATTATACATACATTGGGTCCATACATGGATTGAATTGGATTGGGTACTGGGTTCGGACGACACAGTTTGTAAACAAAATGTTGCTTTACTCGTCGGTTATTTGCGTGCATCGCAATACCGACGAGATAAAGCGCCGTCTCGAAAATGCTGAATGAAAAAAAAAACTACCCTCATAAAACGTAAACTCCTCCGATTTTAACGAAACGCTAGTCATTATTCGAATATTATACTGTACGTAAACTTACTGTAGCTGCCAGATGCCATAATGGACGAGTGATCGCCCGGCGGAGTGAAACTGCTGCAATAATACCCTGGGTTTTCGATTTTGATGATGTTCATGGGTGGCATGCCGTTTGGATTCTGAATTATTGAAGCTACAAAAAAAAAAAAAAATTAAAGTTTATTTTCACTTCCGTGTAAAGTTAGGTAAATGTTATTATGCTATAATAATATATAATACGATATTTTCGTCGATTTTTTTAATTAGTAAAAATTGTCCACACATTGTACTTTAGAAGATGTGGAATTTTCACACGGGACGCGGTTAGGTGATATTTTATCTCTTTGTGTATTATCTCTTACTACTCTGCTCCAATCCAAACTATAAAATTAGAATTCAATCAAAAATTTCAACACTAAAATTCATTTAAACTAATACTCCGTCTATTTACGGACTTTTTAAATATAGGTTGCCGTTTGAAAATCAAAAGTATATGGTGGTTTTACCGCCAACAATAAGGACGACAAATAAATCACATAAATTTATAATTGTAGAGCTGCTTGTTTCTTAAATGTTCCGAATTCTTTCCGAGATAATGAATGTAATCACTTAAATAGACCGCCTGGTATTTATAGAAACAAACACGAATCGAACTGCGCACCCGTCAACCTCACCAATCCCCCCCTATGTATTTGAACCCGGTCCCAAATTTACACCTGAAGATAGCGCTTAAGCAGTACCTACCGGAAAAAATGGAAATTATTCGTGTTAACAATTATCGCCGTCGGGTGCCCCAGCCGAAAACCTACGAATTTCGGAATCGACCGGATCGTCGTCGTTATCGCCGTCCGACCGAACGCGATAAAACAACATAATAATAATTTACCTACTGCGCTCGGCTGTACTCGCGTAATAATCGTCGGAATTCGCTCGCGTCCGGAAAACGGTACAGAATTGTCACCCTTTTGGCCGCCGCGGGCAAATACGTACATTATAATATAAGGGACCTCCTGCTCATACAAACGCACGAGTATAATAATAATAATAACATAGACGTGCTGGTGTATCGCGTAAGATATATAGATATGCGTGTTGTCCGCCGTCTCTCGCAGAGCGGTGTAATCTTTAAAAGGGGCAATGTTGTGTGCCAGCAAATGTTGCGGATACCAATGGATGACTTACGACTCCGAAACGGGCGATCCTTCCGCGGTACCTATACACAGTTTACCATCGTATATATATATACATATAAGTAAACGAGGTCGCGCGCGCATATTATTATTATATTATTATGGTATAAAGACGCTATTATCGGATAACGACGGTATTAAACGAGAGAAGAAAAATATTTTTTTTTAAAAAAAAAAAAAAAAAAAAAAAAAACCACCCGTGAGTACAGCAGAAATCCGGCACGGTTTGTTAGCCGGACGAAGAAATTTCTATTCTCGATAAAACAACGAATAAACAAATGTCCGATGTTCGTGGCGGGAAGATGGAGTACGGGAGTTGAAAACTGCCGGAGAGGTATTTCAAAAACCGCAGAGACAGTACGTGACGAAAATAGAGTATGTATATATAGGTTTGACAGTATAGAAAAAAAAAACGAAAAACCGAGCACAATAATAGTACGATGCGATTCGAAAATCAAAAGCTTGTACTAGTTTCAGGCGGGTATAATGAATAGGGATAAACTATCAAAAGTGGTGTATTAAAACAAAGCTTAATCGATTCTATACGAATTGCGAACAAAAAAAAATCAAATTCGCGTAAAATCTATTTTCCCTTATTTCGTCTATTACCGTGCGCACGCCTAAGTTACTTCTTATGTACGCAACCCATTGTCCTATCTTCTCTCCTCACTCCACTCGTTCGCTTAAGCATTTTCACCTCTGCTACGCCTATTCTCTGTTCTATTTTTCTGTCTATCGATCTACCAACATTCCGAAATACCAACATACACTTTTATAGAACTTAAAATTTAGTCCCATTGGAATTCACTCATCGCCAAAAATGTCTGCCGCTTCTCTCCACTTTATTTGAACGCACTTCATCCTATGTTTTACGTCTTCGTGAAAACCATATCTTCGTACCAAAACCTCGAGCAGGCAACTGTTGTGGGTGGAAATTCGATTATTAATATTACAATAATATATTATTATAAACTTGTCGTAATCGTGTTGAGAATCACGGTTAAAGATACCGTTGTGTTCAATTGTAATTCGACGATAAACATTAAGTATTACCTATTGATTTGCTAGTAGTATGATGAGGGCATGTGTCATCATAGATCACGGTGTAAACGATACGTTTGAAATTATTAAAAGGGTGATCGCACAACAACATATTACGTACAATATGATCGCTTACGAGATATGCATGTATAGACACACCCGTCACCCACCGTCCACCAAATCTTTGTAACGTCGACGCAGCATCGTACTATATATTATATACGAACACAATAATTATTTTAAGCGAACGAAATCCCCGACAATAATATATACGCGACGGCGGCGACGACGGCGTAGGGTTCAATCGAAAAAGTATACATCATTGTACACTGTATAAATATGTAATATCTACTGCGTATTATAATATTATATGTATATATGTGTATACCGGCATCAATTTTTCGCAGACATATTTTTTTATACACGACACACTATAAATAAATCGTCGTTATACTTATTATGCCGTCGTCGCTTATTATTATCATCCGCTGGTCTTGCAGTGGATTTTTCCGACCGTGAAATATATAAATCGTTATTTATGCCGTCGTATTGGAGTGCGCGTATATATGTTATAAAGACTTTGAGAAAATTGTTTATCCTTTGACAACATCGTAAATAATACAATATAATATATAGGAGAACACGGTCGAAACGTTAACGCTCGTCGTACATCGCGACGACAATTTTCCGTCCTCGAAAATCGTGCGCAGCGTTTTGCGAAAATCGGAAAACTCGGTCTTTTTCCCGGGCCGCGATATCAGTTTCTTCGTGGTTTAGGCGACTCCCGAAATTCTCGGTTTCCAATGACCATCGTCCCATCTCACGTTCGACTCTCCGTCTTTCCTTATCTGTCACTTTTTGAGTTCTGCAGTTTATTCGTCGAGCACATTTTTCCGTTGCACACTGTTTATTTTAATACGCGATTTGCCATTCGCCGTTCTGCAGAGATTTCCAGAGGCTTTTCCCCACGCAGTATGCCTCGAACATACTTTAATTTCGCTTGTAATAATATCGCACAATATTTGCATAATCATCATAAAATGCATCGCGTAATTTGCGAATGTATTTCTCGATATTTTTTAACCAATAAACAAAAGTCGTAATAACTATACACGGGTTTTTTTTTCGAAACTGCGAATAACTCTTTATTATTCGGCTTTCGGCCGTTCGGGCAAAACTAATTTCTATAATATTTTTAGACTGAGTTCTGACTGTTCTGAGTGCATTCAGTTACGCCGAGAACTTTAAATAATGTCGAGACAAATAATATTTATTAATGACCCGCAATCCATCACATCCATCACAACCCAATGATTTGCACTGTAAAGACGTAAGTTGTACGTATAATGTGTACAATAATATGCTGTCCTTAATCATACCAACCAACAAGTGAATAAGTGAACACCCCATACACATCATCCAGAAGAAATTGTTTCTGAAAAACGCGGGACGTTTTACCGCTGAATGTATTGAGATTAGTGTAGTACGTGAAAATCGAAAACGCATAAAATTCTTATAGATTTTTCGATTAACTTATCTACTTTTAGATTTTGAGCGTATTTTTTTTTTTTATGCATATCTATGCCATAAGACTAAAAAATTTACGAGTACGAATTGCTGTTTCATTATGAACGCCATTTACAGATAGTATAGGATAATAATAATATTGCAATATTACGGCAAATGCGTTGTATACGAATATAATATATTAATAGAGTCCGAGGAAAATCGAAACGTTTTTTACGAAGGAGACTCGGCGGCAATGCAGAAATATCGAAAAACGCAATACCTACGATAATAATTTAATTTATACGTCATACGAGGGCCCGGCAAGGATCGATAAATATTTCTGATATTTTTTTTTTGCAATTTGAATATCGCTGATGAAAAATTGCGAACCAGCTCGCCAATCGTATGACCTGTCGTGGGTGTATCGATTTTTTAACCCGTCATTTGTTATACCGGTTGCATACCAGTTTTCTACCTGCAGTAGTCATTAATTCATTTTTATCAAAACTGTAGGTATTTATTAATCTCAATTTAAATAAAATCGCATTCGGCAAAAAATCATGGACCTACGTTATCACCGTTCATTATTTCAGGTTACTATAATAAATTTAGGGGTCAAGATTTTGACGTAATATCGTTTTTGTTTTCTGGTGTTTCGATAAAATTAACTTCTTCCGGTGGATTAATTGTACTATAGAACGGCGTACATTATCGTGATCAATTATCTTAGGGAACCATCGTATCGGGCTAAAAAATGGTTGGACATTTTAAGTTTCCAAACGGCACGCCTAAACCAGCCGAGTAAGCAAATTCTGTAAGTGCGAAATTAATAGTTGTAGCTTAACCTACACACGATGTTATACCAATGTACACAATGGTGCTACGTATTCTAGAAAGATCGACGTTAATAATCTCTTGTCAAGTGTCTAATCATTTCCACTAGAATATAATGTTTGTTTGCTAAAAGACTTGGACAGATTCGAAATTTGTTTTCTTGTTCCAAACTTGAAATTATGCAAGCGAAAGCGACGGTCTCAACGTCGTCCTCGGACGGCGTGTGTTTTTAATTTTTGTCGGAAACATTCTGACAATAATAACGTTTCTTATTGTTTTGTTTTTGTTGGTCTGTTTTTGTCGGCTTGTGAATTACGTTTTAATCGCGTTTTTTTCTTTTAGACCATTTAAATCTCCGCTACGTCCCAATAGCGTGTAATCAAAAAACTTAAAAAATCAGATAAGTTCGCGTATTGCGTATAGTTGGAATAAGAACACTCTGTCGGAATATCGCGGAAATTCGCATACGCCACGATCATAATGTAGTGTTTTTTTTTAAAAGAAAAAAAAACAATTTTACTTTCGTTTTGATAAAATGCCTGTCCAGCAGTTATATTATAAATGTATACCTGTTCCTATGTATATATTATCGCTGTATATTATGATTATGATTATTATTATTATTATTATGGTTCCCTACCTTTGGAAAGCCTCCAAAGTTCTTTGGACGAAAAAACTCCGGTCGCTAAAATGTTATCGTTGCATACCACACCGTTATAGGGGTTGTGCGAATAGCCTGCAACAAACCAGAAAAAATAAATGAAAATGTGTATCGTTTAGGTGAAAATCGTAGTTGAACAAATAAAATATGTGTGCACGTGTATGATAAAAAAAAAACCAACCGACAGACGACATTATAGTCCTAGGTATAATTAATATGTTTCTTTGGCGCGCGCTTACGTTTGAATAGTAAATACATAGGTAGCAAAATGGCGGACTTTCGCGATATTTTTAGAAATTTCTACGGTAATTTAGTGATAACGACGTGGTATACAGCAAAATCGAAATTCATACAATCATTACGAAATCATACAACTCAATACTCACAAACCGATTAAGCCACCTTTATTTAATATTCACCAGACGATAGCGCTTAAATCGTTATTCCACTATACAGTTACGAATAATACTGTTAAAAGCAATAATGTAAGCAAAAAATTGTGAAACGGTGGAAAATGAAACGGGCACTGGAAACCTCATGTTGGGGACTCCTGTACCGCAGTTAAAGTGGCCCTGGTGGACCAGAACCTACTTTGTTTTTTTTTTTTTAATCTTACATAAGTAATATTTAACTAGGTATCTATTTGTCCATCCCTTTACCGCAGAGACGTTTTTCTACGATGCAAAGAATTAAAACATATTCACGGACATCAATATGACTTCAACACGTCTCGATAATTTATCGTTAATATCAATTGAAAGACAGTTCAGTTCGGAGGTATTTCAAGATCATACAAAGATTATTGATCATAATGCTGAAATAATTGAAAAACTGTTATAATTACAATAATTAATACATAACTGTAGACTATTAAGTAAACTTAAACATTTATACTTGTTACTTTTTATACAAATTATGGTGATAAATCCATTAAAAATTAGAAAAACGAGATTATTACACCGATCCGGGAAGAGTCGGTTTTCGGCCAAAAAAATGGATTTTAATGAAGTGCAGGAATGACACTACGAATTATATCTACGTAATCGGGCCTGTTTTGAATTCCGATTCTGTGCAAGGTTCCGGTGTCCCGGATTTGAAACGAACGATAAAAACCATCATCACGGCAATATAAACGACTTGATCGGTTTGTTTTTATTGTGGTTATTGCGCAGAATTAGTTACGATTATTTCAGTATACTGTTTCTTTCGAGTCCGGGGCGCATGCGCAGTCGCGATAGAGAGAAAACGTATTTTTCCTGACACGTCTGTTCAATTAGTCGAGGCTTTAATACTCTGCGAAACAACGCGAAAAGTCGTGCGACGTTCCGAAAAAACACGATATGGCGTGCGCACCGAAACGGCTGGAATGGCTTTTTAAGTTGGCCTTTATTAGAGACAGCTAGACGTGTGCCGCTTTAACAAGTCGCGAGCTCGTTAAATTTTAAGAATAATTAACTTAATATAATAATGTGCGCACACGGATAATTATATAAAATGCAAACGCAAGGGGAGAGCATACGTATACGTACTTACGTTAAATCCCGTTTTAGACTCGGGTGTTAGTATAGACTTTTATGTACGCACGCGTTTATATTATAATATACAGAGCGATTCGCAGAAATTCGAAAAATGTTCTGATGTGAAGACTATTATCAGAACATAGTAATTAATAATATTATGTTTTATTCGATGTTTTTGAATTCTGAGCTCACCGATAACTGTAATGATTTCATTATGATGGTGTGTGTTTTACTTTTAAATTTCTTTGCGTCTGTGAACAACTTTTCTACCAGAAAACTTACTCTGATTTTCAAATGCAGTATTTTTATCCATTTTGTATATTGAGGAGATAATTTTTTAAATTTTCTTACGGTTTTAGGAATAATTAAAAACAAAAAAACTGAGACAAAACGTAGGAAAAACGAGAAAGTTTACGGCAATAATCATTATTTTCCGATTTCGGTTTTTGTTGTAATTCGGTTAAAAATAATCTTAGAGAACTGAGATTTTTTTTATAATACTTAGGCGTATTAGCCTTTTCTAAACGCGGAAAAATGTTCAAAATATTCTGGCGATTTATGATCTGTTTGACTTTTGGATCGATGTTTAATTGAACTTTGCACAGAATCGTATTTCGTAAGTAACGATTTATCGCTGCGTACAGATATAAATTCGATAAATCTCTATATTCTGCCTTCTCAACTTCTCACGTACCACTAAATGCACAGCCAGCAGCAGTGTTATATCATTTTTTCTTTGCAAAAATTATAATTAAAATAATTAATAATAATTTAATTAATATGCTCTAATATACTAAAGATTTGTAATTTGATACTGAATAACGTTTAAATTCCTTTTCATTCTTTATGTATTTTTATAAAATCCGAGATAGCCATTTTATAAAACTATTTTGAAGCAAACGTAACAAATGTTTACTATCACAACATAACTAGTTGTTAATATTTTCCATATCTTTTTGAAGTTTAAGAATAATTTATATTGTGTTCTCATTACCGTTGATAAATAATTGACAGTTCAAATTAATAATCAATGGAATTTTCTGTGATAAATATTTTTTTAGTAATGTGATAATAGTCGTTCTTATAATACTTATTATTTGTTGATTAATATATTTAAATTTAGGTATTTAGATTAGATTTTGTAAAAATAAATTATCATGATATTTCATTTTTTTTTTTTTTTAATATAGACAAATATAAGGATCATAGGACAAGCACTAGTCATTAAAAAAAAAAAAAAAAAATATATAAAAATAACAAAAGTTATTACATTCGTTAGATTTCCATGCATCATTCTGTATAGCTGAGCAAACGGCCGACGAAAAATTAATTACAAACGGATTTGCCGAGCAGCGAATTCCCCTGTCTGGTTTTTAAGTGCGGTGGCGAATCCGATTGCGCACACGAGTCCCCCGCACTTGCGGTTGCATTTCGGTCACTAGCTGCGGTATTATTTTAATGCCGTTGTTGTTACGACGGGAATATTTTGGTGAAAAATACTTAGTACATACTTAGTAAATGCGTATTGCAGACAGAAAGGTAAAAAAAGTAATTCAAATGTATAACAATATTAGTGTATAATTTTAACGATAACAGTGTTTGAAACATGTTATAGTCAGTTAGAATGATCAAATGGACCGACTACCATGCGACTTTTGTAATTTTTAAATAAATCCAATTGCGTTATCGATCCGCATTGATAGTCGTAATCCAGATTATTACGTGCCGGTTAAATGCTGAACGCGAAACAAACCGAATTAGAAATCCGTTGTCCGAAATTTTGGTTCGATCCGGATCAATGAGAGCTATGCAGTGTTAGACTTTAAAATCTATGTGTTCATCATTAGGTAACTTCATAAAACGAGATTAGCTGTCTCTCGCTGACCGCCGAAAATAACTTAAACTTAATATTCTCCATAGTCTAACATTCCTGCAGATCATATCGGTTCCTCGTCTACCCGAATTACTAGTTTTAAGTTTAGATTATGTTATCAATTGCGTTTTTTTTTTTTACAGAGTTTTACGTAGTAAACACAACACCGTCGTAGCCATAGCCAAAACCGACTACCGCGGAAACGATGATGCAGTAATATTGGCTTTGAAGACCGTCCGACAGACGGTTCTGAGACGGTATACCCGCACATATACCGCAGCCGTCGTCTAAGTACACAAATAGACTGCCATCGCGATAACAATTAATATAGTACCATTCCGTTCAGTTTTTTTTTTTTTTTTTTTTTTTTTTTTTTTAATGACTAGTGCTTGTCCTATGATCCTTATATTTGTCTATATTGATTTATACGTATTTCGTGTATACGGAATTTATTACCTGTATATCTGATATTCATTTCTGGCGTCGCCGCACGTCGTCGGTCCGATATGTGCCTATAATACGTACACCATGCGTATTCTGCCTGCGCACGGTGACCGTACGAAGAGGTCAACATTTTTTTTTTTTTTATCGAGCGGTTTGAGAATCGCGACCGAAGACGCGCAATCTCAAATAAATCATAACGTTTCACGACTTTCGTTACAGACAGGTAGTGCGAGTTTGGCCAAAAGCGCGAATTCGCTCGGCTACCGAAATCGCCCCGGTATAGCTCCCCCGCCACGCCTAAACGAGATTGTATCCGGCCCGCGGCAAAAATACGTCCGTATCGAAATAAATTTATGTTAAAAATATTAGAATCATAATTTACTGTCAAGTCCCCGCGAGGCGTTTGTTTGTGGAGTCTACGAGCCAACGCGTTTTTCGAGCCAAAACGCGAAATCTTCAAGTACCTATATACATATATTTTTCATTTTTTTTTTTTTTTTTTTTACGGTCGCAATATTGACTTTCACCGAACAATCGCGGACCAGTAAAAAAGTATACGATTCGGACCGTAATGCGGCACTGAAGCAGAGTGAAGCAGAAGAAAAAGGGGTATCTAAATGGGCGTTTCGGGATTAAAAAAATAATAAAACTAATAGCCGCGAAGGTGCACTGCGGATTCTCGCCGGAGTATCGATATTACGTGTGGGTCTTTAACGTCAAAACCACGATCCTTGAACGGAGGCGTATCATTTTCGAACCAGAAATTGTCGGAATATTAAAAAATAGATAGCGACAGCAGCAAGAAATAAAACTTGTACCAAAATATCGCCGTGCACGGAACAATAGTGAAATTTACAAAAATGATTATAGGTAAAATATAATAAGTGTGGTCATTTGAGGGAGGGGAAATTTCTGACCCCATTTCAACTTAAAACTTTCCTGATATTTTGATTGATTTCCGGCTTTTGGGTTTAGAAAAAAAAATATATTCTGTTCGCATTTCGTCCGTAACGTGTACACTCACATTTTATATAACAGTAATTTATTTTTCTATTTACAATTTATAAAATATAAAAAACGTCAAGAAAATATGTGGCCTACCTGTTTTTATACTAATGTTTTATGAAAAGAAAACATTTTAGAGTCTTACTATGATATATGTCCTTTTTTTAAAACGTTTTACCCCGTACATTTGCCCGAGGACGTATTGAAATGACGGCCGCTGCGTGGTATGCCAGGAATTTTCAATGGGAGGGGAGGTAGCAAATGAAAATCGTAAAATTGTCTGCCCTACCCAACTCGACCATGGGAATCGGTAATTTAAAAAAAAAATCCCGACTGAATCCTAAAAAAAAGCCAATTTCTAATCAATACATCAAACTTTTCCTCGTAACTTGGCCGAAATATTATACACGCATTTCGATATTAAATTACTCACATTTATTTGTATTTTTAAGCCAATGTGATGTAAGCTCTAATCTCTCCCTCCCTCCCGCCTGCGTATACCGCTGCCGCATTGGAATCCAGATAGGGGAAAAACTATCAACAGACGCCTAATGTTATTATGTAGGAGCTGTGGCCTATTATCGTGCACCGCTGCAGAACGGAGATGAAACGAAAAGACGATAAAAGCGCGATTATACTTTGAAATATCGTACGACCATATACCGCAATACGCGCGGCCCAGAGACTTGAATTATTGCGCGCGCGTGCTTGAACCGGGCCAAAGACATTATATAAAACGCAAATACATATACCTACGACCGGGTCAACGGTTACGTGTGTAAAGGTATATAGGTACCCCCAGGGTAACGGCCCTGTTGATGGGCGATTTATGCGTTTACACTTTGGCGCACCGGCGGTGTGCGTATCGGTACCTAAGACTATTATTATTATTATTATTATTATTATTATGCGAGTTTTTCCCCCTCGTTTTTTTACGACCAGTCCGTCGTGTTTACGACGCGCATATATAATAATATCGCGGACAATGTATAGTGTAATAATGTGCGTGCAACAGCGAAATATCCCGTCGCGGGTACATATTTCGACGGAGCTATTCCGTTATCCCCTTCCCCCCAAGAAAACTCCTGAAAACTCGCGTTAGAATTTCGAGAGTAGGTTAAATAAGCTAGCCTCCGAACAAACAGAAGTAAATTTGAAAATGCCGTTTCGAAATTTCGAATATCGGACGCGCCATATCGAACGCCGCCGTACTCGCATGCTCGTAATTTTGTCTTAAATCTTCGTTATTTTGAAAACTAACCGGTCGATAAACCAACAGAAATTCGCTCCAAATCGTTTTTCGTTAGTGACGATTGATGTTCGCGCACAGATATACGTTAAATTTCCCCTCTACCTTCCCAAATTCCCAAACCTACAACAGCGGTCCACTCACCGTGCAACTTTTCTATCGGCAATTTCGCTCAGATTTTCAAGTATATACCAGTTTTTTACAAAATAAAATCTGACCGGGGTGGTTCCCCTAAAGGAGGCAATTTTTTGATTTTTCCCAGCCGTTTTCACGATAAACGGCAAAAACCGGGAAAAGTTTACGAAATGCAGTTCCTATTTTCAAATCGTAAATATTACGGTCTTTCAAAACACGAGCGACTATAACAGAACTTCGTCGCGAATCGTTTTTCGATAGCGACGATTAACGTTCGCGCACAGATATACGTTAAATTTCCCCCCGACCTCCTACAACAGTGGCCGTGCGAAGTATGTCAAGTTGTTTTTTTTTTTTTATACGAATCGTCGCGTATACCATGGTTATAATAAAACAGTTACATTGTGTACACGCGCCTGTTCCCGTCGGAAAACGGCCCGTTTTCCCGGGCGGAGAGTATTTTTTTCCACGAGTCCCGGGCGAACGAATAAAACACACGGCCGCGGCAAACGACATCGGCGACGACGTTCGCGCCGTCTCCACGTCGCATTCAAATGGCCCGTAACGACCGTCCTCTTTTGCCCCGCTCTCTCTATTTCTCCGTCAGCGTTTCGCGCGAGATCGCGTAATAATTTGTATAGCGAGCGCGCGCGCGCCCCGCTAAACGATCGCCGCCGACTCTTTCACACGCCTCCCCGCGTCACGTCGACCGGCTGATTTATACCGAAAACGCCGGCCCATCTCTTCTCCCGCCGCCCCGACGAGAAAACGATTCTTTTATTCCACCCCCACCCCCATCGCCCATTCTCGTAACTATAATATCTTATAATCTCTCCCTATAATATACGCCTAGTATTACACCGTTATATACGGGTGTACGCGATATTATAGAAATCCCGTTCCGGCACGGACGGGGGAGGGCGAGGGGAGATAGAGGTTTTTTTTTTTTCCCGTAAGTCGCGTATATGTATACGATAACGCGGGAAAAGTCAAAGACCCGCGACGCGCCGTTCGGAAACGAACGGATACTGTATTATACTGCAGTTCGCATGTAGGCGGGGGATCGGTATGACGTCGTCGTTCGTACGTTCGTACAAACGCTAAATCCGTCGCTGACGAAAAACGATTCTGAGTGGAGTACCGTCTATATAGTCGTGCAGTCTGTCGCCCGGGCAATCCGCAAAGCGCGCGAAAACGATGCGACACGTGGCCGAGAAAACATAAGGAAAATACTAAATTCTAAATAATAAATGCTATATGATAGTTCTCATCATGAAGTTTTAACGATTGGAACAAGAAAAAAATACAAAAACAAAAGCACGCATCATCGTACAACCAATATCAATTCCTACGCTCTTTTTTTTATTTTTTTAAAAACGCCTTTAATATATTATAATATATGTTCTCTCAAACCGTAGCGAAATCAATGTTTGTTTTTAGTTTTCGACAACTCCACCCCCTCCGACGTCCCCATCAATATCGAACGCTCCGGTCACTAGTTGCGTCGTGTTTCACAAAAATATATTTTTGACGATTTTCATGAATAATCGCGGCACGTTTCGTGTCGGCGACAAGGTCGCTGCAGCAGTGCGGACGTTTGGAACAAGATCAAGGAAATACTCGGTCAACACACTCCTCACGAGTGTACCGCGTATATTATAAAACCGAAATTAAATTTCGCGAAATTTTACACGACCCGTCAAATTGCACATCAAAATATTATAAATTGTATTCTACTGCTCGCGTGCAAAATTAGTGCAGTGTACAAAGCGTTCAACACAAATTCAACATAAATAACTGCGTTATTTATGATTATGATTTCAACTGTTCGAATATACTTCACGTATATTCGTCACTTCACGATGACGTCTTCCGAATAATGTGATATGCGATTATATTTATAGAACGTTTGATGCGTTAACCGAGCAAATGACTCGAAAGTTCAATGTTCTCATTCGAAATTAAAATTATATTACATTATAAAAATATGAACACTTAAAATCTAAAAAAACCTGTCAAAATTAGCATATTTTAACGTATGTGTGCGACGGTATTTTCAAACAAAAGTTTAAAGTTACAAAGTTGCCACCATATATACTCATACGGCAGTGTAACTTGGACAATCGGTACAGAAGCGAGAAGAAGATTGAAGGCTTTTGAAACGTGGCGTTAACGTAAAATGCTTAAAATTGAACGTAAAAGCACTGACCAGAATAAAGGTGAAACGAGAAGTCTGCATAGTTCATGTCAGGAGGGATAGAATAATAGGGCGCCTATCACGTCACGATAACATAACGAAATGCACCATAGAAGCGAGTGAACGTAGAAGGTCATATCGGAAGACGATAGACGAAGTACGTGAAATAAATAATGGTAGACGCGGATACGTGTATAGTTACGAGGAATTAAGAGAATTCAATTACAAAAGCGAAGTATGGCGAACCGCAGCAAACCTCGTGCTTTGAGCATACCTTTAAGTGCATAATATTTCCCACCGGAAACCTCGTTCCGATCAAAAATGATAAGACGTCTTTTTTTGTAGCATTTATTCGGCGCAGGGACGACGACACTTTTTGATTACCTATCTTCGGAGTTTCTACATAATTGGAAAGGAGAGAGGGGCGAAAATCTTAGGAAGCCCGTTTACGACAGTAAAAGTTTTATTATCTTGGATTTTGTTGTTCTGGTTCAGTTAAAAAATATAATCGTAGAGGCGTGAAATGTTCAAACCTTTTCCAGACGCGGTACAGATTTTAACGGACATCGTAAAAATCGCGGCGTTTAAAAACACTTTTTTTTCATGAACTATCGCGTAACACTATCAATTATCGCGTCACGTCGCGATTATAAATCGAATAACTCTGCGTGGGTACCGGCCGACAACAGTGACGAGCCCGTCGGCAGTTGACCTCACCTTTTTTCTTCTTATTTTTTATCGCGATTTTAACACGGCCAACGGGACCAGAACGGGACGGAACGTTCGAGCATTTTGATTTTGCGGCGATGCGTTACAATTATTATTAATATTTATTATTCGCGATGTCACCGTCGTCGTCGGATCCCAAAAGTCTCGCGACTCGGCGATTATATATTATTATTATTCCACATACGCGACGATTTCGAGTCATTATTATTCGTCCGTTCGTACGTTTGCGGCCGGAATATTACAATACAATAATAATAATAATAATAACAATTCCCGCGGCGACTCGCGCGCCCGCGATTTTAATCTGTAAATTATTGTGTACGTGCTAGTCATCGCGGAAGATATGGCGAAATTTTCCATATGAGTTCCGTTTCCGAACGAACGAACATTTAAATGTACATTATATTATGCCGGGGGCCTTTGTCGCGTATACACATAAATGTATATTATTTTATTATAATATCGCCGAACACACACTGCGGACGAGGCAATTCTCGCCGCCGCCGCCGTCGTCGGGGCCCTCTTTTTTTCCTGCACAAAACGTTCGCGCGCATATTATATTCGTTTCTTGCCTGCCCGCGTACACGCACATAAGAAAAAAAAAAAAAACCTATAATAATTCACTCGATCCTATCTATCAATTCACACGCAAACACACACGGGGCGGCGAAATAATTTTATCTCCGAGCGGTTAAAAAAAAAAAAAAATAAATAAATAAAAATAAAAAAGGTGTCGGCCAAATGGGATAGAATAAATGCGCGGCGGCGGAGGACGCGATATACGTACACGCCCGCGCGCGCGCGATACTCCTTTTGTGCTCTTCTCTCCATAAAACCGTGTGTATTTATATAATATATATTCTCTTTTCCTCCTCCTTCTCCTCCTCCTCCCCCTTCGCCGTCTCGGGTCTCTCGTTCACTTTTGTTGGTTTTTGTGTAAATGTATTGTTATTTTACCGGGATCGCGAAACCTGCAGTCTATTTAGTGTACAGCAGTATATGGCCTGCTATAGCGCCGTTGCCGACAGGGCCGCGGGGCGAAAAAAAAAAGTAAATAAAAATTGAAAAGGACTATGGAAAAAATACATAGCCCGCGCCGTCGTCGCTCGAGAGAATTTATTCTTTTAATCGCGAGTTCGCGACCCCTTCTGCGTCGACGGCGACGTGTCTTTCGGTCGTCGATAAATTATTGCCGTCGCCGTCGCCGCCACTGTTAATTCAATCGACGGAGACGACGGTAGTCCCGACGTAGCGACGACGGGATTATTCGGCGTGGATCCAGATACGCGGGCGTTACTGCCGCCACTGCGGGCGGCGATTTAATCAGGTTATGATATATAACTAGCACGAAAATGCGATGATAAAAAAAATCAATTATTATTTTTTTTTTAACCGTGCTTTTCTTTTAAAAAAACGAGTCGTAGTAAAGGGTTAACAAATAATCGCTCGAAAATTGATAATATTTTGGCGATTTTAGTCATCACAGACTAAAAGTAAACACGTCTCGCGCACTCTTAAACAATCACTTATCCTAGCCGCTGATGTATTAGACCGTTTTGTATATTTTGTAATTTAACGGATCGTTCTAAATTATTGATGTAAATTTACATTTTATACAATACCTAAACGTGTAAACTACAGTTTGCTTAAAATTGTTTGATTCGGATCAAGTGAATTTTTACCGCCGTATTACAAATTATTCTTATAATCAGTGAAAATTAGTTCAATTAAATTTTAAAATTTGTCATCATCTTACTCAACGTGAAACACATTTGGTTTTTTTTACGAGCATTTTTGAAATTGACTAGTACGTATTGGTTGAAAACCCGATTTTCAAAACAAATTTTTCATCTCCCAGAGACATTGTTTTCCCTGAAAATATCGGTTTTGAAAAAAAAAAAAAAAGACCGATACCGACGGCGCCCCGGTATCCAGTATCAGTACGTGTATCGGCCCGAGCCCAAAGGATATTACATGTGATCCGTCCGAAACGATAAGAAATTTTAGCTTAACACACGTGTTCAGTGGTACGTATCGACCGGTGATCTAATTTTTTTTTAAATTTTTGTTTTCGTCCGCGGGTTATCCGGCGGCGCCACTGCCTGCAGTGCAGATTCACGATCCTCGCACACATACTCGTGTATATATTATTATTATTACACCGTCGACAACGACGACGTTGCGATTTTTTCAGAGGACCGTCGTCGTCGTCGCAATAAAAACACCGGCGAAAACAAAACGACAAAAAAACAACCCTCCTCTCGTGTTCCGGTTAAACGACGGCCGCTTTACGCGAGCAACGCGGCAGCCAATAACGGAGAGGGCATATATCACTGAGCGCGCTTTTTTTTTTGTGTTTTTTTTTTTTTTACATATAGAGTCGTATAATCAACAATAATTCCCGATCCCGGGCGACCCTTTGCCGCGTGCGTTGTTTTAAGTACGTACACAAATCACGTTTAAAACTCGAAAACTTTTCGTTCAATTAGCGCGCGTGTATATACATAACCGTACAGTATAATCGGAATGCGTGGCGTGTGTATATTGGAAAAAGAAACGGCCGCCGCGCGAATAAAGAAAAGTCATATCGACGCGTTCTTTTGCGCGTGTAATTCGCGGGCACCGCATACGGATCGTAAATTCTCCTCCGGCGGCATGCCGAGCATAATGAAAAAAAAAAGTCGACCGACGAAAACGGGGCGGCGGTGGAGAGGTAAATGTTAACGTTCTATTTTACGCGACCCCAAAAAAACCCCCCTTAAAAAAAAATAAAAAGAACGAACCGATTCCTGATCGTCGATTACGTTCGCGTTCGACGGTTTTTCTTAAAAAAAAATGTTTTTTTTTTTATCGTATTGTTGTTTCGTTAAGTGGCCGGGCTTGTCGTATAGCGACAAAAAGAGATATTTTGCATTTCCACGATTGCAACTCTTTCTGTGGTTGAGTTCACGGCAATGTTAGGTTAGATTTTATAAAAAAAAAAAAGGAATTTACCAGGGCTCGTGGACGTAGACATATAGATTGTTTACGGGAGAGAGTGGAGTTAAGTTTAAATTTTGAATTCAATTAATAGGCTGCCACGAAAAAAATATTTAAATTACGAGTAAATCGGGAGTTGAAAAAAAATGTCGAGTAAATATTGTGCAAAGAAGGGAGGGGTTGATTGCCTATCTGGCAGGGCTTCTTCGAATTATTTTATTTTTTGTACATTTTAAATTCTTTAAATTATTATCATATTATTATGGCGCAGAGTCGACGTGGCATAATACAACATATTTAAAAAATATAGGATATGACAATATTAATAATAATGGTTAATTATAAAAAATGAAAAAAATCGAGTTAAATTTAAAATATGCGTATCCTGATTGGAAAATGAAAATATAAAAAAAAAACCATTCGTATATATGCCCTATATATACTCTTTTTTATAAAATGTACAAGGTCCGCAAACAGTGTTGTACAGAGATAAATTGTAAAATATCAAGATAAAGATAAAAAGATAAGTAATAATTGCTAGAATACTTGTCTAGATAAAGATAAAAATAAGAAATGTTTTATCTAGATCGAAAAAAAAAAGATAATTTCAGTTAAAACGTTTCATAAAACTAAGTTCTAAAAGTAGTAAAAGTGTACTAAAATATAAAATATATCAAAAAGATCACGTGATTAGGCTAGGTCAGGTTAGGTTAGGTTAGGAATGTCTATCGTCAATGAAAATTCCACCTTTGTTGTTTAATCATTTTAGATTAGATTTTTTTCCTTTCCTTTTTTGTTCTGGTCTCTGGACACGTTTTTTCCTGGTAAACTTGCTCCGATTTTTACGTGTAGCAACTTTTATGAAAGCTAAATTTGTCTAAATTGTACTTAAAAGACGTGACTTTTTGATTTCCGAGACCATTTTTTAAATAAAAACACTTAAGTGGGAACAAATATAGAGAAAACGTACTATTTCACGATTTCATTATTTTATAAAAATACGAACGTTTTCTACCAGAAAAAATGATTTAATCGAAAAGTCACATAATATCTTTTCTATTGCCTTTTTAATTTAGTTCCTTATGGTATCATTGTTAAAACTTTTGAGCAACTTTTGATTTTAAAAGGAATTTAAATTTTTAGAAGTTTTTTGCTGTAATTCGGTTATAAATACACGTAGAGATTTGAAACTTGGTAATAATACTGATATTGGACTTACTTAGACGTGGTAAAATTTACAAAATCATCGGTCGACTTTTTAAATTTTTTAATAAGCGTTTTAGAATCAAATTCAAACGAAAATCGTAAAAAAAATTACGGAACTTCAAATTATGTATTACCGAACTGCGCTTGGAATCATTTATCGTCAATCAATGGTTTATCATTGCCTAGAGATATAAATGAATTAGCCTTATGTGTCCTACCTTCTCAGCTTTTTACTTTTAACAGTGGCCGCTCCCAACCCCAGTATCAGCTCTTTTTTATTATTATTTTGCGGTATCGGAAAATCAAAACCGAAACGTTGCAAGACGTTCCCTATTATTTTTCGCCGAAAATTTCGTTTCTTACAACCGTACAATAACATGCAGCCCAAATATAGTTTTTGCCTGTGCCAAACAGCTTTTTATTGTCGAATCGCGGGCGGTTGTACGTCCTCTTAATTATTAGTTTTATCGTACACGCGATGTTTTTATTATACGAAACCGCGTGCGTTTGCGTGTGCATGTGTGCGTGTGTGTGTGATTTTAACTTTATTTCCTCGTTAATTCATTTCGTTCGGCATTTTTTATTTTGGCCAATAAAATTTTATTACTAATTCCCGCGGGCCGCCCCTTGGCTATTACTGATATGCATTATACGTCACTGCAGCGTGCGCGCGCCCGCGCATATAGAGCGTGAAGTTATTTGGTGAAAAAAAAACCTCCCGCAAAAAAAAAAAAAAAAAATAAATAAAAAATGTCAACAAATCAAAGTGGTGTAGTATTCCTTTTTTTTTTTTATGCGTATACCGAGAGAACCGTCCCGGCCTGCAAAGAACAATGTACATAATAATAGCATAATATGTTAGACAAAATATCGGGAGACGGGTAGCGAAGACCGGAAACGATGTGTGCGTCGAATCCGGCGTTTACTCGTATCCGACGACGACAACAACGACGATCTCGTATGCGGGAGATTTTTTTTTCTCCCCGTCCTTCCTATCCGCTCTCTCGACTTTTTCTGGGTTTATGTTTTTCTTTCTTTTTTTTCCCCGCCATCCGCCATCGTTTTTTTTTTTTTTTTTACATTATTATTTTAACGCTCGCATACGCAATTGCGAACATTATGCGGTATTGTGCGGCTGTGGCGGCATCCCGTATAAAATCGCGAATTACGACGGGTTTTTAGACACTATAATATAATATACTTATAATGACAGATAGACGATACTACATCCGCATAATGCGCTCGTGCACGACTACATAGCGAATTGCAGGACCGATTTCGTGTCCGTCTGGTGTGTTAATATTTTATAGGGAATTCGCCTATGATACTATTAAATTTAATGCCAAGTGAATATCGTCTGTGCAACTGCTTCGATTTTTTTTTTTTTACGTTATTTTAATTTTCAAGTGTTTTCAAGTCGTGATACTTCGTATAGACTCGTGTCTCGTTGAAAAATATCGAAAACGCCCGACGTAAAGCGCGGGTTCGTATAATGTTCTTACATTCGAGTTTAAAAATAATAGGTAGAAGCCGATTCAATCGGATATTAAAAGACTACCAGCACAGAATCGGTCCCACTGAACGTAAACTTACTGCGTTATCGTCGTTAGGGCATGGCACCGTCTTAATATGTTCGGTAAAAGTCAATTATTGTCAATACACAATAATAATATTATGAAACGGTACTTGTTTAAAACTAAAACTTGAAATACCGCAATAAAATAAAATCCGGACATACTATTTTGGACAGAACATAATGTGCTGTAGATGGAAAGTCGAAAATGCAAAGGCTATACAATGTAACGATAAATCATCGTTACGAAAAACCAATTTTGAGCGAAACAATGTAAAGTGTTATACCGGAGAGTAGGTATATACGATTTGTGTTCGAAAAGTTCCCGGACTGAATTGCACACCTGCAACGGCACATTGAAGAGCATGTAGACATGGTATAATATTGTATTCTGTTATTTCTTAATTGATTTTTGTAAATTCTCTGTAACCATCTTCATTTTGACAATTTCGTTACGAATTCTAAAGAAAATCAACTCGACTAGTTTTTTTGGGAGGAGGAGGACGTTTTTTTCTTTCGTTGTTATAACAGAACCTCGAATGGTGGGGAAATTCAGCATTTCATGTGGCCCAGACCAAATTATTGTACGTATATGAAAACCTGCATACGCGCCGGAACAAATCCAAGTTTAGGTTTGTCAAGAATTAGTTGCTATGGTAAATTACTGTAAAATATTTTTGAAATTTTATCATAAAAATAGTAACTATTTCATAATAAGATCTTTATATTATCAACGAAATGGAAGAAAACCCATCTCTAAACCCCCCTCCTAAAAGCTCATCAAGTTGCTCTTCTTTAGAATTCTGTACGAAATCATCAAACAAAAAGAAAAATATTTTAAAAAGCGATCAGTTACATTAAAACGAGAAATAAGGATGAGATGTCAGTGATATCAATCCTACTGCCTTTCGACGCCTCGTTAGTACGTAATTTAAGCAATCCGGGAAATTTCTGAACACACAGATTTCTCCCTCTTCTAGTTAAGGTTACCCAGAAACCAAAAACGTTTTCAAATAAAATACCGCCGAGCGAAAAATCGGCATATTTTTTAAAGAGAGGAAAGCACACGTCTACTTCTTCACTACAATAAAAATTTAAAATTTCTGTAAGTTTAATAATACAAGTATAATATTATATTCGTAGATACGGAAAAAATACGTGTGTTTTAAAAAATATATGTACATAGGGTGTCTCACGAAGATCTGGCAAATGCAATAATTATTGTTATATTCAATATTTTTACGAACCTTGCGCTATAATTCCTCGATTTTCAATTTTATATTTATTTAATTTTGTGTTCGCAGTAATTTTTGTTAATATTTTTTGATCTACACTGCGAAATATCGCAGCGTTATAACTGCTGCGATTAGACAGGGACAGACAATCGAATTCGGAATATAATTTCGGGTATTAGATTCGACGAAACTTTTATAGCGACGACCAATATTCTACTATACGGTTTATTACTCGTACAAACCTAGCCATATATAATAATAATACTAAAAAAAAAAAAAAAAAAAAAAGCTGAAACTGTAAATACTGCAGTGAATTTCTCGAGTGTGTATGCGGCACACACGGCTTAAGCGATAAACAAATCAAACGTCAAAATACATATAGATCGTTGTTCGAAATGAGGTCAAGTCGAAGTTTATAACCGCGTATACAGTAGCAGTATTCTCCACTTCCCCTCCCCCACCAAAGACGATGAGCTCGCATCATCATGTGTAATACTATATTATACAGTTCCCTGGGGACGGAGCTCCTCTGCGCTATTTTTAAACCGTGTTTTTACATTTATATTGTACATATATTACATATATACAGGCTGTAACACGAAAATCTGACAACTATTTTCTCCGTTTACGCTGAAACGACATGAAATTTTCATACACACTATATATGACGAGTTTTTCAAAATCAACTATGAGCGATTTTAGAAATATCATTGACAAACTACACAAAAATACGGTTAAGCATTTGTACCACATATAGCTTTTTGGAGTTCAAACACGTGGTGAGTAATGTGCTTTACATGTTCCTTTATTTGTCTGTGATGACATCAGCGGTGCCGTCACTGATAACAACCACGTCGTCTAGTCCACCGCATCTCATCGACCGACTCGTAGACGAGGTGAGTGTTAATGTCATCTTAGTAAATACCAGCATCATCGCAGATGAAATTATTAAGGAATGTAACAATATTATGCATAGATGATGTAGATGGGTTGAAAAATGCGTCTGATAGCTGTTTTATACGATGGAAAATACTGCAGGAAATAAAAAGTACCTGTCGAATATGTTCTCGTGATATTTCGACGTCCATCGGTTTTTACGAGATCGAAAGTACGCGAAACAAACAAACAGAACATTCGAGAGGGAGAAAAATAATAATTGTCAGCCGCGGTTCGTTGATTTTTCTGAGGGGACTTGTTCGCGGGTACATTGCCGGTTTCGCACAGTGGTGTCGGTGGCGGTGGCGGCATAGTACAAAGGTCTAAAACTAACAAAAAGACAAAAAAAAAAAAACCAAAAACGACAACGTCTACGACGATGGCGGAGCACGACGACATTGAAAGTCCATATAAAAGTAAGTTTCGGACTGGCGATGTTTGGGCCGGAACGGACGACGACGCCGACCGGATGGGGCGTATAAAAAGGTCTTGTATCCGGTGCCGGTTTGACCATTTGACACCCCTCGGCATACGGAAAAAGACGGGGCATGACAATGCCTCTTCTTCCGTCCGCAGCATCTCGTCGTCGTCGGATGCTGCGAGTTCCGGTCTCGTCGTGTGTGCGAGTGTACGCGCGTCTCTGGTATTTTGTCGTCGCATTTGCCGCGGCCGCAGTGTTTGCGGCGGAAAAAGGTCCGTCCAGCCCGTATGTGTATCACAGCATAGAGTTGAATTATCGTGCGGAAAACAGTTGATTTTCCCTCGCCTTGTACTCTGTTTTTTTTTTTGTATTTTTTTGCTCCCGTGCAGTGTACACTGCAGCAATAAACGCGCACGTCTTCGACTATTTATACGCATACCGCCCGTCGTCGTCGTAAAATAAAACAGCAACAACAAAAAAAAAAAAACAGCCGTGCTTTATTACTGACGGCGTATACTACCGCGAAAGACAGAAAAAAAAAAACAAACTAAATGTCCGCTGTAAATGTATTTTATTCGTGTTGCTGTGCGACGTTCCGCCCGTTCGGATTGCGCATAGTCCGGACGCGGATCTTTTTTTTTTTACGAGTACTACACACCCGACGAGATACAGAAACCGTCCGGTCGACCGGTTTTTCGCGTATACAATTTCGCGCGATTTGACGTAAATCCAGACGCGACTCATCCAGCAAGAAAAATCTAAAAGAACACGGCTATAATATTATATGTACGCCACATTACCGAAAATTATCGTATTGCGTGTTCGGCTCGTACATACGGGAATTCGCACACCGGTATCATAATATTATGTTAAGGCGCATTGATTGCGTAAAACCGTATTAATCGTCGGATCGAAATAACTGCAGCGGTTATCGAGAGAGATAAAAGGCGTAGGAGTATGAGGACTTTAGAGAAATAAATCGTATACAACACGACGTCGTCTCGCGGATATCGTCGGTCGTATCGCAGTGTTGCATAAAGATTATAATTTCGATAATGTTAAGAGACAGAGATTTTATCTATAAATGCAGATAACATAACGATAAATTTAATTGTCTACACATAATGGTCGGTGCTGCACTGCTGCAATTAATCAGACTGTCGCTTAATACCTAATATTATATTATTATCAGTTGTTGGTATACTGCGTTAGAGCACAACAATGCATCGCCCCTTACCCGCCCCCTTTCTCATTATCAGAGCCACGTTTACTCTGATAACGATAAATAATCCGAAAGGTTTTATGTAATACAAACAAAGTAATAAAACCGATATCTGGATAAATAAAAAATATCAAAAATTAAATATTTTACCGGCTGTTTTTAATAATTAATAACAATAATATGTAAATTACGATTTGAATTACGATGTATAGATTATCCGATTACTTATATCATTTTTTTTAGGGGGGGGGGTTGTTTTTATTCTGCGTTAAGACGTAATTTTGAAATCTTATTGTGCGTATGTAATACACTTAACATGTACTTAATAATTGTCTATGCGTAACACAACTCATCGTGTAGAAATCTGATGTATAACTGCATAATATACGGTAAAAACTTCTGGCATAAATAAAGTAAAATGGCGGGGGGGGGGGGTGTTTGAACACCAAAATATCCCTCCTTCTTTCACTACGCCACTGTATCAGGTAACGATTCGGATGATTCATTTCATCATTTATTCTGATAGCGATAAAAATAAACCCGTCTGAATGATTCTGTGGGCCGTTTTTACCGTGCTCAAGATTCAATATTATTTAGGCTTGAAAACTTTTTTTTATATAACATACGTTACACGTGTTTTTTTTTTTATATATATATAATCGTATTTTACGCATTGCAACGAGATATTAACGGTTTGTAGAGAATCAAAATGCGATTACGTTTCCACGGTCAAATCTATGTAAAAACGTTATAATCCACGTGTTATAGCGAACGGCGAAAACCCGCCGTGAACGATTCGCATGGGATTATAAACTATTCAAAATATATTCAAAATAAAAAAAAATAAAACACTCGCCTATCGAATTTTGATTATTCGACACAGAGGATCGGTCCGAAACCGGTATTTTTAATGACGTTGTCACGTACGTTATAGTATAATAATATTGTCCATGTCGAGTGTTCACATTTTTTTTATTAAAAAATCGATCTAGAGACGGGAATATTATTAAAACGCTTGCAGTATTGTCGCGAATTCCTCCCTCCCCCACACACACACACACCCACATATAACAGAACCGTATAGATCCTTTCCCCTCCCCCGGCAGAAAGTTTAATAAAAATAGCGATATCAATTCCGGAGTCCGACAGTTTTTTTTTATTTATGTATAAATGCTATAGTATTATTATAATAATTAGACGGTCGTCTACGGTGGAAATCGATTACGTTGGCGACCGACTCCTGAATGAAACGGTCGTTTACGGTGAAATTAAGAAACACGTCGGACGGATTGTTGTATTGCCTATACGGAGCGCCTCGTATCCGTCGGACCGAACGTTCGCACGCGTTTTTCGCGGTTTTAACGCGACGACATTACAACATCACAACAACAACGTCATCGTTTCTAAAACGCCATAGCGTGCATGCAATTGTAGAAAAAATAACAAAACATATTGAAAAACGTTTAAATAATGAAAAAAAAAAAAAATAAAAAAAAATAGAAATATACAAGCAGAAATGATATTGTTAAACATTTCAGCGGAGTAAAAAGTAATGGTAATTGTTTTTTTTTTTTGCATTATTTTTATAATATTATATACGTTCGTTTTTATTTCGTTAATATCGTTGCGTTATCGTGACTACAGAAATATATATTTCTATTTTATGTGTCCATCGTATTATAATACATTACGCATATATTATTATTATTATTTTATTAGATTACGACAAAACTCGCATGCTTTTAAATTTTCTCACCTTTTTCATTGTTGTTGTCATATATTCCACTTAAGACTTCTGAAAAAAAAATTTAAAACAAAATCACCCTAGTCGCTTATGATATTAAAAGAATAATAATAATAATAATAATAATAATAATAGTAGTAATAATAAAAAAAAAAAAAACACTACATTTACAAACAAAATTTATACAGACCTACTAAAGTGAATATGTCAAAACTCAAAAATTCGTAAGAGCGTTTTATTTCAATCACAGGTCCGGTCTGATTATACAAACTCTTGTCCGCAAGCGATATTATCAAAAAAAAGGATCAAGATTTTTAATCATTTTTAACTAATATTATAAACTGGTTAATATAAACCGTTTATTGAAACAAATGCCCCAATAAGAATTCGTAAACTATGCACAGGAAAACTAAAAAAAAAAAAAACCATTTCAATAATTTTCCCGGCCGGTTGTCGTCGGTTTTTCAAGTAAACTAAAATTTTTGATTTTCGAAATATCTAGTAAAAATCTCGTGACCGTTAAAAAAATTTAAAAAAAATACGTCAACACGCGCCAATTGGTGGTTTATCGAATTTCGTTGAATAAAATCGCATGGAAATGGTTTGAAATATTCGTGCAAATTTCGCTTGTTTTTATATTTTTATTATTATTATCATTGTTACCGATAATTTACAAACTAGACGATTGAATTATATGGTTTTTTGTCGACAAAAATCTAGTATCTATACCACGTTTAGCGGTTCGTAGACTCGTTTGAAAACTTGAAACTCCCCCCCCCCTCCTCACCACCGACAATAATTACGGACACTGTGGGCGGACGGGTTACCGGAAACGAATTTATACGGGGGAAATCGGGAATTTCTCGCGCCATCACGATTGATCGTCCGCGGGTATAATAACAAACGTGCGCGCGCGACACTCGACGGCTACAGAGATTACGGTCATCCAGTATATTATCATGCCGGGGTATTCAAGAAAAACCGGAAAGAAACGGCCGGGGAAGAATATTTTATAATCAAATATGCATGCAGACATGTATATTAATCCGGAAACAACTTAACGCTCGCAGCCTAATCGTCGTCGTCGCTACAGCCGAGATACTGAGAAAAGGGGGAGGTGGAAGTTTAGTCCACGATAACGGCCCTGGGACTTAATTCCCGCGGGTACGGGGGTAGGGGAAGGCGATTTACACGGCGTCGATGTAAACGTCCGTTTTTTTGCCCGTAAAAAAAAATAAATAAAAATAAAACCACCTCGTTGTCGTCGCGTACTTATCTATACACAATGGATTTCGTTTCGAAACACGGGGTTTGTTTTCGCGCATTCGGCCCAAGACCGTTATTTCGCGGGAGAAAAAAAACCGCGGATACTCGTCGTACCCGCGCGTAAACGTTATTTTTGTCGACTCCGCAACATAGTTTATAAGGTTTCGATCGAAAACGTATACACGAACGCCATGAAGTCCGTGTAAGTACATTCTCGAACAAAAACATTTTTATTTTTTACTCCGTATACATCGATACACGCAAATTTATAATTTTTGCGATTCAGCGATATTTATCAATAGGTCTGTTTAGGTGATTTTTCGGAAGATTTGGGGACGGGAGTTTATTTGAATTTGACGCGATAATCGAACCATTACATCAATTATTACAATATTGTTGATAAAAATTAGTAATAATAATACACCGATAAATAGGGCGGGCTCGTTGCACTTAAAAATTCGCAAAGAAACGCTTAAAAACATCGAAAAAAACTCTAAAAGAAGCGAAACCGGTAGATGGGTTTCAATGTCGTTTCTCTAGTCACCGTGGTTATGGCTTGTTAAATATAATTTTCTAACGCTACACAAATCATTAAACCAAAGATAATTTTTTATAACAATTAAAGTTGTATTTTAAAACAAAATTACTTTTTATTAATGTCATTCGTGTTGAATGTAAGGAAATCGTATTTATTATTTTAGAGTTGTTCTTTAATCTTTAAATCATTCTATCATCATATTTTGTTCTTATAGTATTTTATCGAAGTGCTTTTTTCAGGGCTTTTTTGACGTTTTCAAGCAAGCGGATTTTTCGAGATTTTAGACGCGGAAGATACGGTTTTCGGTCGGTCCTATTATGAAGCGCCAAGAATATTAGGAAAATTCGAAATTCCTTATAACCGTATTGAATCTAACATAAATTTATTCATTTTTTTATTCTTTCTATTTTACCGATATTCCAATTATAATTATTTACTACTGTGATATATTATTGTAATGCAATAAACAATTTGTTTTAGATTTCATTTTTTTTTTTTTTTTTTTTGTTTTTTTTGTTTTTAGTTCCCGAAATGAATTGGTTTCGGTTGGGAAAAGTTGTTTAGTCCTTTTTTTGTTTTGTTTGTTTACATCGTGTAAAACTACACGACATATTTCATAATGTTGCGAATAGAAAGGCAAAAAAAAAAAACAACTAAAACGACAAATAAATAAAAAACAATATTTGACAGCTAAATAATAATAATAATAAAAAAAAACCCCCGCTAATAAATATCGTTCTGTACGAGTGCCCGTGACCGTCCGAGTGCGGAAGTGGTTTTTCGAAAATATATATAATAACACGCGTATATCAGTAACGTGGCTGAGATTGGGGTGAAACCTGCAGGGATAGAAAATGTTTCGTTGAAAAACAAAAACCGCTAGAAATCGAAAATGAAAAAAATAATCTATAAACGACACATTGAAACAGACGTCCCTCGAGAGAAAATGTGTTCGAATTATGTATAAACCTTGCTGTGGTGTTATACTAGGTTAAATTTTTGGTGAAACTTGAAACACATTCCGAGTAAGAAGCAAATGTGTTTATTAATTTATGTCGTAGGTATACGAAATTTTCCGTTGCTATTTTTCACATATTCAGGACTCATAATGCGAGGTGCTTTTTTTTCTTGGTAATTCGGTTATTTTGCTCGGATTTTTAAACAGTACGAATAAACGCATCCGAAAAATCGCGCAATATAATTTCATAAAATTTCATCTCGCATTTTTATCAAATTCTGGTGCAATGTATAGCGCTTATTTTGGTGATTTTAAAGCGCTGACTTTTTTGACGCTATTTCTTTCCAGCCCCGGTTATTATATAGCGACAATACCTAAACATAACATACCATTGCCATTTGCCACCGATTGATAAACGATATTCTACAAAATCCATAGGTATCGCTCAGAGAAATTAATAAAATTGTTGGAAGTAAATGTTTAAAAAAAAAAAAAAAAAAAATAATAGCGAAAAATGGTTTCGTTCACGCGCGTAAAACGCTTTGTCACGCTTTGTCACGACGAAACTGTACAGAGGTTCGTGCCGTTGATCATTTGTCGTCACAGCCACATTCGCGTTATCGGTTTTTTCACCCAAGTTTTGTAAATGTAAAAAAAAAAAAACATTTTTTTTTTAAACCGGTTTTCCGGTCTACTCGGATATTAAATACGTCCTCGTAAGTACACGCGTCCGTAGAGAATCTTCGCGGTTTTCTCGCCGCACATAAATTATATTCGCGTTTCCGATTGATTTTACATCACCCTATATATACGATATACCCTTATAGATATTTTCAATGATAATAATAAACCCCCCTCCCTCCGTCGAGGTAACATCATTTTTTAACGTGAGTGTAACGAAAAAAAAACGAAAAGTAAACTATACATTTTTATCGTATACCGATCAGCGTCACCTTGCAGCAGGATTTGTTTTGCCGGTCTTTTATTAACACGGATTTTTATTTGTTTAGAACCCAAAAGGGGGAAAAACATAAACAAATAAATAATTAATTAAATTATTTTATATTATTTTAAAAAAAATAAAAATCCAACATGTTTGATGGTATAAACGATTATAATTGTAGTATACAAAAAGCGACGTTTTTTATTTAATTTTACATAAAGTAAGATTTACGAATTTCAAATAGTTGAATTTATTAGGGACATTTGTTGAAGTTTCTCCTCGTAACTTCCAAACTATAAGTTCGTTAGGATTTTTTTAAAATCATTTTTAACGATACACGAAAACACACATTTCGTGGGAAAAAATTACTAGCAAGCTAAACTATGAATTAAATAATCTATTAATATTTTCACACAAGAAATGCGGCGTGTTTGAGTGAGAACCGTTTTAACACGCACGCGAAGCGAATAATTTGTATACATTATTATTATACTTAATTCTTTAGGACTTTTTTGTTATTTTTGAAAGAAACTTCAAAATATGCGAAATTTCATTTTTAAAACTTGTCGGATTAATTTGAATTCGTAACTGACTTAACGATTTAGTTAACGGTTCGAAGTAACCGTATAGAGGTCATCTGTTTCGTGTTCTTTCAGAAGTTTGTTTCCAATATCGTATAAAAGACGAGCATGAGACTTTCGTTCAATATCTATGTATATCATAAAACAATGCGCTACAAGTATATAAGATAAAGTTTGTTAATCATCTTGATTTCAAAAAGGTCGCGCGATCGAAGTTATAGATGTGCTACGGTCGATGTTGAAAATCGGGTGACGTTAACTTTTCAGTGAAAATTGTTGCGCTGATAAGAGCGGCGTGTTTCCGTTAGGTATACGACATTTTTATTTCTAAGCGAGATATACGAGCATCATCGTGTGAAATATCACGATCTAAAGATCACCGTTATGTCTCTCTAAAAAAAAAAAAAACGGTTCCATTCTGACGCACATCCGAAATTATTCAATATTAAGCACGTTTTCTTCCACAAACTGCGTTAATATACTTTTTACCTATTACACCTAACGAATACGCATTGATTATTATACAATTTAAAAACATTTGTGCGGACGAAAACATACCTATCCGGACGAAAACCTACAATATATTGGAACAGCCGTACACAGTACGTGCATACGTGCATACTTTAATACATCATCGTCGTTATTACCATCATGTGTAATATTGTCATCGTTGCGTATTCTCCGACGAATATTCTGGAAAACTGGTATAATAGTTCAAGGATAGTATTCTATAAATTGTGAGAAAAAAAAAAATTCCTATAAAAAAAAAAAAAAAACCCGAACGAATGGTTTTTATATGGTAATTTTCCCCGCGCGTTTTATACGCGACGTTTTAATATTATTTGCTACCTGCTAGATTCCGGGCGCGTATACGCAAAATCGGTTATACGAACAAGTTTTTGAAATTTTATTTTTTTATTTTTTTATACACGCACAATATATTATTAGTATATAATATTCACATACGTTCGGACGTAAGCAGGCATACCTATAATATTGTAGGAATATGTCCCCCCCGAACATTCGAGCGCTCAAACATTTATATTATTGATTTTCGTACCGATCCTTGCGCGCGCGCGTGTGTGTGTGTACACGTATACACGGAGTAATAATATTATTATTCGAGCTGCGCGGATTTTATTATAATAATAATATTATTATTATTTTTTTTAAAAAAAAAAAAAACATTAAAAAGAAATAATATATACGATTAGTAATACGATAAATTACGCGGCGGCGGCGTATAGAGTTGACGTATAGCGCTCTGTGGTATACGGAATCGGTTTTTTTTTTTTTCTAAAAGTCTTCTTCTTATAAGATGTTATCTACCGCACACATATAGCGTACGAGTATTATATTATATATTCTTAAAAAAAAAAAAAAATAAAAAATAAAAGAAAGAAAATATTTTAAATCAAGATTCCGAATTTATTACGCGTCTAATATGCCGGGCACGGACAGTCTTGTTTAAAGACCCGCGTATTATACATATAATATGTAGGTACCCGGTAGAATATAATATGCGATTGTTTTCGTGGCGTAAGAAAAAAAAATAAAAATACGCTCCGCCGCCGCTGTGTGACGTATCATATAGTCGGCGAATAGACGGGGTCGCGATCTCCCGAACTGTAATCGTTAATATTGTATTCCCATAATAATTGCAGTAATACGAGCGGTAATTATATTTGTTCGGGGTGGAGTGACCGCAGGAGCGAATAGTGTTTGAGATTTGGCATGATGGGAGAGGTCAGGTCTTTATGCGGATTTTCCATACATTATATTCCGACGAAGCGTCGTTTTCGGGTTTTTTTTAAGAGGGGAGGGATGTGATTAGAAGTCTGGAGGAGCTTAGATCCCAAGCGCCCCCCCCCCCTGCTGTTTTCGCTTCTATGACTCGTTATCTTGAGAACTTTTTTCTATTCATATATTTTAATCTATTTACGGTTAATTAAAAAAACAAATGCAAACAAACGACAAGTAAGTTTATCGATGCGTAGTTCAAGTTTCAAAGTCTTAAGTCTCACAACGGAACAATAATTTATCATAGTAATTTTATATGGCTTATCAAAGTACAAAACTATACTGTTTACGAATCTTTTTCTTCTCCTCCGCCTTCATTCCAGCTATTCGGAGTTGGCCACTCTCGTTTTAAATGTCCATTTCCATCCGATCTCTCACCTCGCGTATACACCCGCTATCCTCGTATCATTGCCAATCGTATCCAACCATCGCTTTTTTATTCTTCCACTCTGTCTCTTTCCGCCCACCTATTTTCATTACAACTCGTATTGCTTCTGATTTATTTCTCCTTTTGACATGTCCAAACCATCTTCGTCATTAGATTTTACATTTTGTTTACTATCGAAGCCACGTCTAAGCTAACTCTTATGTACTCATTTCTTATCTAGTATACTCTCTCATCACTACTCTCATCTCTGCTAACCTACTTCATATGCCTTCCTGAGGTGAATAATACTGTTTATGAATATAATGAAAATTAGTGGTCAGTAGCATAGGTGGTGACTCCGCCCTAAGTACCAATTTGATATTCGGGATTTTTATTATCTCAACACAATAAAACGACAATAAACATATACGCGATAACGTGGAAGTACGTTCCGTAAATCCACTGTAAATCCGTATTGCATAACGGCGAAATTTAAATATTTTTGTGTTGACACAATGTAAACATTTCTATTTGATTCATTAAAATTGCTTAAACGTGACTTCTTAAAATCCTTATGATTGTTATGAAATCATAACGAATATTATACTAACGATAATATTATTAGGTATTTTTCATATTCCAAAACGATCAGTTACGGGATATTTTGACGGGTTTTCGGGCATAAGGAATCCGCATTGATCCAGGTCTTTGTTTTTTGGAAAAATTCGGTAAAATAAAATACTCAAAAATTACGCACAACTTCATGTATTATTTATAGGCGACTTTCGGATGATCGTCACGCATAATATATGCTATAATGTCGATGACACTGTTGTAAACAGGGTGGTTGTTGTTGTCTGAATAGTAGGTGTTTACTATCTGTATGAAACAGTTGCTGATTTCGGTATACGATATAAAATTGACTATATTACCGATTATCATAATATTATATTACTTGTACAGAATTGATGCAACCATTTTCTGGTATCTTTATAGGGATTGAAATCTTCGCGCGTATGAGTTATTATGATTTCTGATATTAATAAAGAGTAGTTTGATGATAAAAGAGAGAGAGAGGTTGAACCTGGGTATTTATTATCAATACTATCACAATAATTATAATAATGGCGAACCAAGACGTATTTAACAGCTCTTGTCACTGTATTTAGCAGTCTACGTATTATACGATTATAATATATGTCTCTTTTAACACTCTACTATTTTAACTATTATTATCTTTCTGACTTCGTAAAATTGTTATCTTGGTGCTTTAAGTGCATTTGATAATTTGATTTTCATTTCCACCGAAGAACTCCCTCCATACACAATACTTTACCGTAAGTTTTATTACATGAATTGTCATGTTAATTACTTTATTAATTAAAATATTCGATGCTCTCGATAAATTTGATTTTTCGATGTTGCATTAGTGAAAAACGGTATATATAAGTGTGTACAAATTTATATTTTCATACCGACTGACATAACTGCACCTGAGCGAGGATCGGTCTCCAACAGGTGCTACTATTTAATAATATTTGAATGTGTATATTCTCTACTAAATTAAAAAAAAAAAAAATCACTCTTAAAATAACAAAATATAATATATTACTTATACTAATATTCAGCATCGTGTATAGGTACAAAAGTATGCAAAGTTCAAAAACATGCTAAGCAATGTAAAATAAAAACAAATATACAAAAAAAAAAAACCGTGTGTCGTAATCTTTAGACGATTTCATTGTCAAACAAAAAACACGCGTCGCGATCAAACAATTTACTAGTTTGTTCGTATAAAATTTAATGTAACACATATTAAATATATAAATATTATTATATAAATAAAATATAAAAAAAAAATAATAATTTTTACACGCTACGTTAGCAATAAAATTATATGAAAGGAATTTAAAAAAAAATTAACTACTCAATATGTTCACAAATGCCCGAAATCCGAGCGTGTAAACAAAAATATTCGGGTTCAAGCATATCGCCGAGGACAAAAATACCCAAGAAATATTTATTACTAGGCACTATAAATCTTACCACCGCCGACACCAGGGGTAGAAAATAACAGTAATCAATATCGTTTCTGTCTGTTTCATAGACGACCTCATATATACAATGCGTTTTACTTAAAGAAAATATTAGAAAACGTCTTATAAACGAAACGGGTTTTCGGTAATCCGAGAAGAAAAAAAAGAAAATGGCCATTGGTTTTTTTTTTCCATGAAAAGCATCCATATCCATTGTTTTACGTGGAAAAAAATACAAGACAATCTGGAATAATAAGCTTTTCTTAATTTGTTTCCAGATTCCACTATTTGCGTATTGAATGTCGTCCGACTAATTTTTGCTCAGAACGCAGTCTGCCGTGATCTGTCTGTTCCGGCTGATCTCTGAAACGGCTGAACCGACTTAGACGGGACTTACGCCGTATATAATAATAAATTGTACATAGAGAGTATTTTTCAAACAAAATTCAGGACAATTTTCTGTTTTATACCTACTCGATGACACGAATGGTTATTATTATTGTTTTGAGTCGGTTTGACGCGGGCAAAACAGCGTTTAAAAATGAGCGTTGACAAATCGATTTGATTATAACTGGGAAACCATTTGACGATTGGAATTTTCCACAGAAAAAAAAAATAAAAGCCGAGCTAAATTATGCAAAAACGCGAGTGTATATTCCTCCAACCCTCCTTCACCCCTAATACATGTCTGGACAATCAAATGTTACCTGGGCAAGGCCGAAGTGTGTGTGTGTGTGTGTGTGTGTGTGTGTGTGTGTGTGTGCGTGCGCACTACTACATAATACAATATGTACGTATATACGTACAATATCGACGGCGGCGATTGAAAACAATGTGTGCGGCGATTTTTAGATATTTGTCCGGCAGAAGGTCACACACGAATTTATCAAAATACGAACCGAAGGTGGTCAACGACCGGCGTGGGATATAACGTTCGTGACAATCTTATAATAATATTATTGTGATTGCACTTTTATGTGTATATACGTATATAATACACGCGCGTACGTATAAATATTATATTTTATATAGGTATCAACGAATAAATAAGACATCGTTGTCGTCTTGGCCGCGACAGGAATACAAATTTCAATATAATAATAATAATATTTTATTATTTCGTTTCGTTCCGCGCATATCATATATAATAATATATATGTGTACACACACATATAAATAGTTATACGACATGTGTTGTGCACACGTGCATCTATGCATTGTTTTATGAAATACGTATTTATACGACCGCGGTGTATTGTATTTATGTACAGTGCGGCGTGTAGAGTACGTTCACGGCGGCGGTGGCTAAAGGACGGGCTAAAATCGATAGAAAAAAAATTTACTAAAAAAATATCGTTTGACCCTATACTCGAATAAACGCGAACGGTTTTGCCGCGCAGAGTGCCGAAAAGGTATTTTTTTCCGTCCGTTGTAAAAAATGTACGAATTGGTTCCCGATAAAAATCGCATAGCATCGCAACAAATTGTCGGATAGGTTTCCGTGCGTGAAAATAAATTTAATCGCGTTTTATTTATCACGAAAAAATCTAGATCGTTCTCGTATAGCCAAAACCCGATATACTTGATAATCAATCAAAATCCGTTTTCGAAATTAAAATCCGTCGAGTTACTTATCTGTTTTATTTTTTTCAACGATTGCCACCGCATTATGTACGGACTTCTATAGTAGAGTTTTTAGACAGTCCCGGGTCTGTGTAAAATAGTAAAAAAATTGCCGTTGGTTCATAACTCTGTTTTTATTATTAAAATAGCAGTTCATCGGAACCGATTCGTGTGCACGCAAACATAGACTACCCGGGCACCGATTCGTTAATTGCGTAGACGTCCGATGATATTATTAACCGAAAAATTAGAATATTAAAAATCTCGCTAAGTTCTCGATAAATACTATGATGACGACGATTTAGGTGATCATCAGAGCCCGTCTGAAGACAATATTTTTATAGTCCACAGACCTCGAATAAACGAATTCGAATAATGATATCGTTTGTCCGTTCAAAGTTAAAATTGTTCACGAACGAAATGTGAATCAAGTTCAACACGTTATTTATAAATAGACTTTTTTCGAATTATGTTTGTATTTTCGACTGATATGAACTTTAATTGGGTCGTTTGTTTCATTTCAGATTCCCAATATTATATTGATAAATAAGGCAAATAAATCAAGCAATCATTCGCTATCAACCCGATTGATATAATTTTTATTCTGAGTAGGCAATATAGCTATATAGATAGACAGATATAGTAAATGTGACGAATCCATCATGCTGGATATGATACTCGATAAAATTTCTGACACACGGCAAAGTAAGTAAAAAAAAAACAAAAAGACAAAAATGAACTTAAACTCGGCAAATATATTATAAAAAAAATGATCTAGTTCTTGAATTTAAATCAATTTTATAAGTGTGAACTGGTTCAACAACAAAAAAAATGTATAAAACACCGGCCACTACGAGATGTCGCCCGAAGTATAACAGCGTACTCACGACCTGATTAATCGCTAGGCTTCGAATAGGTTGCTCCGTTTTAATTGATTTTTTTCGAAAACCTTGTAGCTCCACATAATATATCAGTGACCATAGACGTAGCCTTATTAAGAATATTTTTTAAGAATTTACAGAGTGGAACGATTTATGAAAACGTGACGATGAAAAAAAAAAAAAAGTCAACGACAAATCGACCCCGGCCTACCGGTAGAAAACCTATTGGCTAGGATCTAATTATACCCTAAATCCGCGTCGCCCGTATAATATTAACGAGATGGCGTCCGCCGATGCAGACGATGCATCGACGATCGACCGTACGAGAATATATCGCGTCGAATGCTATTAAGTATATACCAGTTATCGTGCCTATATCGATATATACGTAGCAAGATGCGCGCGTATTATGCAAATCGAGTGGAATTTTCGCGGGAAGAAAACGGAAATAATAATATTATATTTACGTGCGTGTATACGCGTTATTCTCGTATAATAATAATAATAATAATATTATCTCCTCCTCCGGAGCCGGAACCGTTTTCAAGGGCTCCCGCGGCTAAGTACCCGGCTCTGTTTTTTATTGTCACTAGAGTGCGAAACGGGCCAAAACGACCTTTACCGCGCCGAACTCTCGTACTATAATGATATCGTCGACCCCCTTAAAAAAAAAAAAAAGTATATACGTATAGAAATATACTTTGCGTCGCACACCTATATGGCGGCAGCGACAGTGTATGCGGTTTTTTTTTTTATTATTATTATTATTTTTTTTTTAAAAGGTCCGCATCTCGGGGTGGCGCGGACGAGGGACGTCTGAAGAATATTATTATAATATAACGTTCGGGACGCAAAAGTGTATAATAATATAAGTCATTATAGTCATTATATTAAATATAATAAATACGAGAACGCACTCGGGGGGAGGGGGGATTATTTTTTGAACCGTTTTTCAGTTATTTATTTAATAACTATGTACACTGTGTATATATTTACAATATACGTTATTCGCTTCGGTATGATTTTTTTTACCCGTATTTAGACGTTTATATATTAGATGTAAGTCGTGACGTAAGTTTACTGCAAAATAACAGCTCATCCCGGTGATAATTTTTTTTTAGGAATAATACTCGTACCCGAGTACGCTAAAAATGTCCTCGTCGTACAAAATGCGTTCAAAATAATCATTCCCGTTAAATATTCACTCCAATATGCATATCACGGGCTTCGAAATTAACCGCCTAAAGAATAATTTGTTTTTAATTATTCTTGACAATATTGTTTGTACATGAATTATTCTATGATACAGACGCGCGGAATTCGCAGCCTCTCACAATAGAAAAAATGTACGCACGTCCCAAATACCTATACAATAATACCCGGATTTAAATGTTCCAAACACGACTGATCGAAATTTGCTCTAAAAAAATAACCGAAAATATCGGCCCTGTACGATTGTCGGCCCGTCGATTCTTATTCGCCGCCGAGAAAAGAAAAAAGGCATCACGGCGGGCAATGAATTACGGGCCCGAAACGTATTGAGTGAACACCGTTTACGGAATCCGAAATAGTGAAAATATAATCATGAATGTATAAATCGCGAATTGATAAGGGCGAAAATATAGTATATTTTTTTTAATACGGTCGTTATAATCACAAATATACACAATATATTCTTAGGATTTACAATACTTTTTTTTTTTTCTGTTAATTTCAAGTATTTCATCGTTATTCGGAAATCTGAATTTAAATTTTGTAAACCGATTTGTATTTCTTTAAAAACAACAGCGAAAGCGCTACGTAAAGTAATAGAATACTCGACGTAGGACGACCCGCGGAATTTCGTGGTACAACACACTCTCGGTAAAATCGACGGGAACGCCACCACCGCGTACCGCGCCTTGTCGCATTGTTGCGGGTGTCATCGCGAGACGGCGGCACGTCCGCGGACGGACATTGAAAAATCGCATTCGTCATTATCACACACCGTGTCCCGACGCCTGCGGCACCCGTCCCGCCGCGGCAAGTGAGTACGGGGGGAGCCTGATAAGTGATAAGTGAGCGGGCGAGTGAGTATGCGTAAGCGAGTGTACATGCGATACGACGAACACGACATTATTATTATTGCGTACGCCCGGGGAGAGTTCGACGGGGTCCGCCGAGACGTCCGTTCATGCGCCGACCCGCGGGGGATACGCCGCGCGGAAAACCATTCGGACGTTACGTTCGCCGCCGGTCGGGTTATTTCCAATCGCGTAGCCATTGTTTTATCGTAATGATAACACATATGTAATTTACATATTATTGTTATTCGTATATTTTACGACGCGTCGTACGCCCGACCGCGACGACAACGGTACGGGTATAATATATTGTCGGTCACGATAACAGTATTGTCGCCGTGTCGTTTTCGACGCGCAGCATAGCGATGGTTTTTTGTTTTTTTTTTTTCCTAATCATAACGGAGCGGACGGCGGATTTTTAGCGTTTTCGAACGGGCGCCGTCCTTGCCCCAATTATGAGCCTTGCGACGACGAGACAATCGGACGTGAATCACAAACGCGACGACGCGCACGAATTATGTATACGCAGGTGGACGCGATTTAGTATTCCGGGCGACGGGCCGCGTGAGAGCCTGCGAAGTAGGAACGGACAAAAAAAAAAACAGAAAAACGCGTGTCCGTGATGTATATAATAATAATACAACACGCATAGGAAGCCGATCGAATATCAAATCGCGCCCGTGTTCGCTATATAATACCGAAAATTATCTTTCATAAGCGTTTGGCGCTCGATTATTCGTACGTATACTGTAACCGGCGACGACGACGACGACGACGAGTAATATAAATCGAAACCGTCTCCGGCTCGAGCATTCCGCGATTGAATTATGTGCCTATGTATACTATAGATTTAAATATTATTCGTACGCGATAGATCGTTTCCGGGTCCCCCGGCCGAAATCTACGACGAAACGTAGTCGTCGACACATACAGGCCGTAACCGAGGGATTTGACGATTTCCGTATGCTGTTTTCGTGATGCAATCGTCAGATCCCGCAGATACGTCTTATATATTATATATATATAAAGAAAGAGAGTCGTCCTGTCTCGCAAACACTTGTCGACTAAAAACTCAAATACCGTCGACGATCAATCGAGATGGGTAGGAATTTGAATTTATCGGTATAAAAAAAAAAAAAAAAAATAATGAAAAATTATTCGATACGCACAATTAGTTCTTACGTCATTCTTATTTCTTATCGGACTGTTATCAGTAATAATTTGATTGTTTGGATCCAAATAATTTAATATTGTACAATTACAAACACACATATATTTTTGAACACTCGTATTACATTAAAATACGAGTATTTACATACTAGGATTTGACTATTATTAAATGAGATTTTTTGGAATAAAATAAGTATAAAAGTACTTGATAAGGATTTTTATCAAATAATATGACGTCACACTAATTGTGCGTATTAAGAGAACGTTGTGCCCGTATGTGCTGTCCCGTCATACGACCGCGTGACGTAGCAAAAATATTTGTTCAGTAGGGATAACTTTATGCTAAGTTGTCCCTGCTAGACGAAAATTTACCATGTCGCGCGGTTGTACGACGGAAACAACATTATGTGGGTACGACGTTTTCCTGACATAAAATCGCATGATGCTAATATTGTAATTGAAGGGAAAAACGACAAAATGTTAGTGTGTATTATATATATATATATATAGTGCAATACCCTGACCTCCTAACATTATGGTATACGATTAGTGTCGTGATAATGATATTATTATTAGGTGCTGATAAAACAGATTGTTAATGTAAATATTATGTCGGTGCACTGTTGTGCGGCTTACCGTGACTATTGATGTAATTGGCTAAGTATAGGTCTAATTCTCGAACGGACACGTTGATGTGGTAAGGGTTCACGCAAAGGCTGGGGTGCGTACATTCCGGCGACTTTTCCAACCGTTCTCCGTCGGTGCTCTCGAGCGGAATCGCTTTGAACAGTATCACCATGACGAGATCCAGTCGCCATACCTGGAACACGACGTCGACGGGTTTCAGAAAAATATTATACATTCATATTATATATTATACCGTTTCGAAATGACGTTCTAAACATTGTTTATTTGTTTGGATTTTTTGGAGTGAGAGGGGGGTGAAGGGGGACGAACGTAAATGTTTGTGACTATAGATAAATATAGATAATTTTCGTTTATCTACAGATAAAATACAACTAATATGTTACGATCATTCGGATTCGATACAATAAATTAAAATACGTGTATACGTATTATCTATGCACTTGTTTAAAACAATATTAAGAAAATAAAAATGGGACATTTTGATATTCTACATAAACTAGACGACTAGATGAAAAAAAAAAAGTTGATATGACGTTATTTAGGTTATATTTCAGACGACTGTATCTAGATAATCCGAGCGCTGGTCGCCACGAGATCAGAAGACGCCGGACAGTTAACTTGTAATAAAACGCTGCGAAAGGGACTTTTCAATATTGTTACTTGCATGGAGTTTTTTTTAAATATTTTGCGACCTTATATCGTTTTTGATTTATCGAACGAAAATAATTTTCGATCGTACCTATCTTGTTTCATAAAATTGTTGATATATTATTTTACTGGAAATATATTCTAAAAGCGGACTGGGGAGGGGGAGGGGAGGAAATGTAAAATCCGTTAAATCCGTAAAATTCTATAGTGATATTTTGTAGTTCGCTTCAGGTTAGAAAAACGTTCGGCGAGTCACTGTATAGCGGCTTCTATGATATTGCAATAATATTTTGGTTTCATCTTGTTTAGATGAAAAATTGTCGAAAAAAATTGATGAATCCTCGATGTTAAAATATAAAATTCTACAAAATTGAAATACCCGAGTTGTAAACGATACGGATTACAATTACAATTTTGGAGTCCGGGAAAAGTTCCCCCTATTTCCGTCCCATTATAATGACTACGCCTCTGTAGTCCGTAAAACACCGCAATACGTCGCGGGTACTACTCGGATTTAAAAACTACAAAAACGTTCATTAGTAAATATTTATAATATTGTTTGCATATTATGTCTTATTGGATTTACGATTTTCACAATAGTTCTTGTCGTATAAAAAAAAAACGACGAATAAATGTAAAATGTTAAATCACGGGAATATTATCAAAAAAAAAAAAAAAAAAAAACACGCGGGAAAAGGATAAAAATAATTCAATATTTATTCCTAATAGTTGTATATATCTAGTTGTTGTAATGTAATACAATTTTTTTTTATATAAATATTTTAATATTAGATATATGGAACCCACTGAAAAATATTATAATATTGCGCAAAACCAACAGGTGCAGTTATAGTATAGGTAATTATAATATACTTATATTTCTATCGAAACGAAATAATGAAATCGACAAACAACAACAAAAAAAAAAAAAACACGCGGGAAAAGGATAAAAATAATTCAATATTTATTCCTATACGACGAACATGACGGTTTCCATTCGATGACAGTCGACAAAACTCCACGTCGTACTTACGTATAAAACGGACCGGATTTCGATTGCGTTTTTTTACGGAGGTTTTTTGTGTTGGAACCGTTAAAACAAAGTTAACTCATCTTAGGCGCCCTGTAGACTTTTACCTGCCATGTGTATACCGTGTGTCGAAAATAATCGGTAAACGATCCAATAAATTAGCGGATTTCGTAAGAAAATAACTTATTACATGAATGTTTCTTATGCAATTTTTCACAATCGAGAATTGTATTCTTTTTCGTTGTGTGATTCTCGACTGAACTGACAATTCAAACAACTGGTTAAAGAAAACAAATGAACCGTTTAATAGAACAATATTGTGTGCCTATAGTTATTTTTTGCATACGCCGAATGGTACGCGATGTGCAAAATGACCGACGAAATTTGAATGTAAAATACGAAAATGTCAACAACAAACCCGCCCCTCTCCCCATTCGATATAAAAAATACTGGGAAAAATGTTTGACAGATTTGAAAGTACCGGTCTATGTAGATTTTTTTTTTAAAGCGTCTGACTCGGATAATTTGTTTTTTTTGTTTTTTGTGTCGGCCGTACTCGAATACTCTTAACGTTTAATATCCTTTACGACAGGGCCGTCGTCGCACGCGGACGCAAACGCAACGATCATATTTATGCGCTGCGCCGGCGACACGTCCGTTTGTTGTTATCGAAAATAAATGAAAAAAATACTCGATAAATATATTATACAAGCGTAAATGAATAAACAAAATAAATAAATGCACGCATTGTGTTTCGCAATCAGCGCGTACGCTAAAAATAATATAACACGTAACGGACAATAAATATCGCTAATTGGACGCGACAGGCGGCCGCCGCCTCGTCGGTTCTCGTAAATTAGCGGGCCACCTTCGACGCAGGCACGGGATATATTATATTCATTTTCCACGACGACGCGGCGAAGAGAGGGATTACTAGTAGCTAGGGAGGGGCGGGGGGGGATTGGGTGGGTGGAGAGACGACGATGATACAACAAGACGAACCGAGATTCGAAAGAAAAAAAAAAAGAGCAGGGGAGGGGAAAAACGGACCGATTTCGATATAATTAGTTATTGCGAGTTTGAGAAAAAAAAAAAAAAAAAAAAAAAAA